>BGNK01004351.1:1464-45571 GCA_003297005.1 Symbiodinium sp. clade A Y106
TCTCTGTGTGTCTCTGTGTGTCTCTGTGTGTCTCTGTGTGTCTGTGTGTCTGTGTGTCTGTGTGTCTGTGTGTCTGTGTGTCTGTGTGTCTGTGTGTCTGTGTGTGTGTGTTCTGTGTGTCTGTGTGTCTGTGTGTCTGTGTGTCTGTGTGTCTGTGTGTCTGTGTGTGTGTGTGTCTGTGTGTCTGTGTGTCTGTGTGTCTGTGTGTGTGTCTGTGTGTGTGTGTCTGTGTCTGTGTCTGTGTCTGTGTCTGTGTCTGTGTCTGTGTCTGTGTCTGTGTCTTTAAGACTGGGGTTCGGGGTTGAATGCCTAGGGCCCTGGAAATTTCTGGATCTAGGTGCGCCTCCCTAAAGAATACGAGAAGCCGATGCCTGAAAGAGCCCCGTCCGGGGCTTAGGAGTTGTATTTCGGGAAGCTGGGCCTCTGACCGTCAAATCTTAAAGTGCTGGGGTGTTGTCTCGTCAATCTTAACGTCAAAGCCAAGGGGCCTAGGAGCGACAGCGCCATCTCCCATTGCAGGCCCTGGCGTTCACACAGCTTTCAGGGTTCAGGAGTCTCTTACTTCAGGGTTGCTACACAGGCGACTGTAAGGCTACGAGTTGCCATAAGGGTGCCGTAAAGTGGACTGCAAGGGTTACCATCAGGGTTTCTATACAGGCAGTATGTGTACTGCAAGGGTTGCGTGACGGTTTGGGGTTTAGGGGCTCGGTCTGCCGCCAGAAGCCCTCTGGCCTGCTTCAAGGGATTTCTGGAGTCTAGCATTGTCGGGCTCTCCCCCCCAGCCGCCCAATCCTGAAAACTATTTTCCTTACTATAGAATATGCCCCGAAACCCTAGTCCAATTTTAAGGCCCCTATACTAGGTGGGTCGGTCCCCGTGCGCCGCTCGACAGACAAACGTGGTTTCAATTCGACATGTGCACTGAAACGTGAAGCCCAAAGCCATGCAGCTACCCAAACCTATCCAGCCAGCAACGTGAACTCTCCACCTGTATCGCTGCCGAAAACGCCCCATTAGAGAGAGTTAGCGCCTCCAGTCTGAGCACGACTATACCACGACATCTCCCGTCTACTACTCTCCAACTTCGAGACCAAATCGATTCAGGATTCAGGTGGTGACAAGCTTGCGGTGGAGGTCTGCAATGGGTACATAAATATGACCATGACGAGATTCTGCCGAACCCTCACCTCGGCTGTAACCAAGTACCCTCCTTGGTACAGACTGGACTACCCGACTGACTCAGGTCCCAAGACTACGGAATACTAATGCCATGTAACCAGGTCTGTATGTCAGCTGATCCTCCAAACCCCTTGCTCAAGATCCCGGAACCTTCTCGCAGGCTGCAACGCCCGCGTTCACTGCCGCAAGGGTGACGGTCAGACCAGCCGCATCCACCTTCCGGATACGATCTTCAGAAACGGCTTTCAGGAGCTAGCCTTTCTGAATTTTGCTCGCTTAAGCTTTGGGGTTGGGGTTGCACAGGCTGTTCAGCGTATTTTCGGAGAGCGTGGCTAAAGGTGTTACAAGAGCGACACAAGGCTCTCAGTGTTTAGGATTGCTGTAGTGGCTAAGGGTTTGGGGTTAAGTAAGGTTGGCTAAAGTTTTAGACTGGGCTGTTTCACAATGGCTACGATATTCCAAGTACGGCTGAAGATCTTGGGCAGCACACTCAATCGTCGTGTCACGACTGCTTCCGCGATCTGTCTGCAAATGCTTTCAGAAAAATAGACCCTGAAGTTAGCCGAAAACCCTAAGCCCGTAACCCCTGAAACTTAGCTTTTGTGATGTTCTTCCTTGATTTGCGGTTGGCGTGGGGTCGGGACTCAGGGCCGCAAGCGCGGACGGTTAGGTTCCAGTGCCCTGAACTTCAACCCTGCAGCCAGACCGACCGTGAATCTCTAAGCCCGAAGAGGTATCCCGAGACGTGAATCTAGAGCCAAAATCCGAAATCACCGAAAAACATCGGAAAACGCTACATTCCTGAACCATTGATCCTCCTGGGGTTTCGCTGCTTCGGCCCCCTCTGCCTCATCCAGAAGCTGCAAGGCCTGCTCCCACCTGTCAGCACACGCCTCTAAGCCCGTAGGGGTACAAGGATCCAACCATCCACACAGATACAGTGAAAGAGGGTTGGAGAGAGAGATGCATGTGCGTGCGTGTGTTTGTCTTTCTGTCTCTCTGTCTGTGTGTGTGTGTACCTATCTTTGCCTGTTCATATGCAACCGCATAAATATATATATATATATATATATATATACATATACATGCTTTTCTGTATCTGTTGGGTAAAGAGCAAGCAGGGGGCGGCCAGAGCTTCGTCGAGCCACACCAAGTCAATCAACGTGAGAAGCAACGATATGAGCAATTACGTGTGTGGACCGATGGATGGATGGATGGATGGATGGATGGATGGATGGACGGACGGATCATGCACACATGTACATATACAGGGTTGAATTTTTCATACACATGAGCTTTGACCTCAAAGAGCACAACAGAAGACCTGGCTCCACTGGCACAGGCACTGATCGCTGCGCCGAAGGCTGCGACGTCGGGGCGCGGCAGCCTTGCATAGAACCGCGAATGAAAGCAAACGAGGCTACGGATTGTGAGTCAAGGTCTGAGACCTCAACCCGTCCCCTCAATCCCTGAGAAATTATATGTTATAAGCATATAAACCCCAATCGCTCTACCAAACAACGCAGAGCCCTCAAGGACTGGCGGCCGGGGAACTGGCGTAAGACCACCAAAGCCTGTTGCCACTGCGAGGCCTCGCGGTTGCCCCTAACTTTTGCTTCTTCTTCCTCCTCGTCCTCTTCTTTTCTTTTTTTCAGTTTTCATTGTTATTGATTAGTAGTACTATGATTGGTATTATTGTTCTTGGTATAGGGACCGTAAAGATAATCACTAGGAGCAGGGTTTTGGGGGTCATGTCATTACAGACTATACTCATGTTCGGAACCCCAAGGAATAACTTTACCAATAGTTATGGCACCCAGAACGACCAACTTACCCCTCATTTTCGGCTTTGGAAGGCTTGGGGTCTATTGGGCTTATGGCCTTCAGGGTTGAACAGGGCTATGCGGCTTTATTAGGGATGCCTAGGGCCAGGTATGAGCATGAACACTTCAAACGTGCACAGCCGTGTAGAAGAAATGCGGAGGTGGGTTGTACGGAGATACCTTCGTTTCGTAAAAAAATGCAAGAGAGTGGAGGCATGAGTGCTTTGTAAGTTGACGACTCTTCTCCGCACGTCTCTCGCACAAATTCACAAGGCAGATCTTGAAAGGCCAACAACGACGACATGGGCGTGTTCCAGATTCTAGACCCTAAAGACACTTCCAGTCGCAGTTATTGCACAGGCAAACGAAAAGGAATCCAAACTCAGAACAACCACCAAAAAGACCCCAAGCTCGACCTGGAAGCAGGCCTTCTGCTAGAAAAGAGCAGGCCTTCTCACAGGCGCTGATGGCGGAGGTGTAGAGCAGCAAATCCGGACCATGCCTGTCCGAACAGACAACTGCGGCAAACCTCGGAATGCTAAACCCAAATCAACCATCAACCTCTAAAGCCTATAAACCCTACACGGCTGCACAGTCGACAGGCAAGGCCCAACCCTCCCGATACCTGACCTGCAGTTTAATACCACGGAGGCCCATTCCCAAAAAGCGGTATCGTAAAGCCCCAATCCCCAACCCCCGACGCCTCAACCCCTATCCCCTCAACCCCGACGCCCTAAACTGCCTCGAACCCTGAATCCCCGGAAAACTCTGCCGCACCTCTCCAGCCCAGCACGAGAAACCAGGGCGGCCGCATGCTCCCATTGCCCTGCGCGAGCGCAGGCGGTGATGGCCGCGTTGTAGACCTGAAGATGGTAGCTTCAGCTTTCTTAGGGTTTAGGGTTTAGGGTTTAGGGTTTAGAGCCTTTAGTGACCAGGGACTGTCGGGTTTACGGCTGCAATGAACCAGCACCAGAAACAAAGTGAAGGTAAACTGCTGTCTGCAAGGTTCCACTCCCACCCAACTTCTGAGCATTGAAGCCGTCATACAATGCCCTGGTGAGCTGCTCATTTAACATATATGTCAAACTTCGGACCACGAAGCCCTAAATACATAATATGACTGTTACATTCTAAACCCATGGCCAAATGCTAGCTGGGGCGGCACCGCCCCACTCGCCCTCTGCCCTTTCATAAGGAGGCAGGCTGCTGCACCGTTCGGCTTGCCACAGATCCTCGGCTTCAAGTCGGAACACAATTCTCTTTGGATCCCTTTATAGGGTGCTTGACGTAGGATCCCATTGAGTCGCGTAGCCAGGCTAAGAATGTCCTATGTAAATGCCATGAGACTCAAAAACCTTTATCAATGCCTCATCCTTTTGCCACGCCAGGACTCTTAACAAGTATTCCTGAGGCCGGAGGATAGAAGAACTCGTCCTCCTAAATCCTCAACCGTGCAATACTGAAGCCTTACGGTTAGGCTTGCGGATAGCCTGACAGTCCGTTACGAAGGCTTGCGAGCACGGGGAGCAAGAATCTGGAGTCTAGGCTTTGAGGCGTCCTCTTCGGGGTTCCATGTGGACCTGTGGGGTTTTCGGGATTCTTTGTGGCTGAGGCCCCGAAGCCCTACACACAAAACCCCCCTGAAATCCGAACCCCCAAACCCCACCCCCAACCCTACCCCCTAACCCCCCAAACCCTGTCCCCTGAACCCCAAAGCGCTAAAGCAAGGGGCTGGGAGAAGAGCTCCAGAGCGCTTTGCCACTGTTCGCCACCTTAGTCCGGGTTTTCATAGGGCTTGCGATTTCCTACTCTCCTATTATCTCTCGAACCCAAATCCCCAATCCCATAAAACGGTAGTGGTGTCGGGTCTAGCTCTGGGCCCGTTCGCTCTCTAGCGGCATGCGCATAGAAAGCAAGCCGCTCCGATGTCAACAAGCCCCCTGCCATCCGCTCTTCTGGGCTCTCCGCTCAAATCATTTCCCTTTCAAGGCAATTCTTTGCCACCGGACCTTAAACCCCAAAGTCTTTTTGAATTTTAAATTCAGGACCCTAAGTCCCTGGTCCCTGTTCCCCTTTTCTACGACCCCCAACAAAAGACGCCGCAACCACCCGAAGACCACAGGCCCACAAAGCAGGGGCCTTCAACCAAAGAACTTGAAACTCCCAAAGCTTGAACCTTAAAACGACGACTCTTAATCCCGAACATTGAAACAACCTTTGAAACCACTGTAAAAACCAAAACTTCTGGACCCTGAATCACTGATCTCCAAACAAACCCTAGTCCATGAACTCCGAAACCGCAAATCCTAAACGCGCAAGCCTGGGCCTAAACTCAGAACTGCTAGATGCTAAACCCGTAAAACGGCCTCAACCCCTAAATCGCAAACCCACCCACAAGAGTACCTTCAAGGGCTCCTTTTCCGGGTAGCTTTAATAAGGGTCCCTTTAAGAATGGAAGCCCCAGGGCTTTGAGGCCCCCGCTCGCACAGGCGCTCAGCGCCGCCCCATAGGTGACGAGGCTCGGTTCGACTTCCTGACATCATGATAATGATGATGATGATGATACTGCTGCTGCTGCTGGTGACGATGAGGGTGACGATGATGGCGGCATCATGGTGGGGTTGCAGGCTTTAGCAGCATCTGCGATTCGACCGTTAACGCGATCCTCAATCAACACCGAAACGCAACCCGCGAAACCATAAAGGTTACCCTGTCGCACTTGCAACTGCTCTTCCTCGATCCCTAGATCTCGCGGTGACCCCATACCGAGGCAAACCCTGTGTTCGAAGTTTCCATCCTCCAGGCCGAAGACATGTCCACCGAAGACAGGCACGAAGGCAAGACGGCAGGCACGTACCCGTTCTTTCTGGGTTTCTGTGACGTTTTCTCATCGGCCGAGTCGCGAAATTTGTTGTGGCGGCTTGGAGTCGAGAGGCTCGGTGTTAGGTTCCACGGCTTCTTAACAGTCTACGGTCAAGTCGATGATCTGACCCCTACACACTGAACCTCAACCTGCAATATGTGCCCTGAGCGACTAGAACAGGATCTTGGAGTAGGTCATACTACAATACAACTAATTAACATAATGGACACTGAGGAAACTAGTGTTACCAACTCCTAAGCATTCCTTAATTATAGGCATATGTGGATCCCAAATCTGTTTTCAGGTATGTTCCTAATTAAGGGATATTGGAGTCTCTGGGTATATAAGCATAATATAGGGGCCTTAGTAATCAATTAGAATAGGGTTTTGGGGCCCATTTTACTATAATTATAAAAGGGAACCCGCCGAAATAGTATAGTTAATTATTTCTGCCCCTATACTAAACCCCCATAGTCCCCCTTATAGTAGGCTAAGCCCTAATTCTTAAGGCCCCTTTTGTAATTGAGGCCCGGACCTCTGCTTTCATGGCTCCCAGGAGAGTCAAGGCATCGGCCCAGTGTCCCACGGCGCTGCGAGCGGTCAGGACCTCACCGAGGCTTCCGGCCGGGGGGGGCAGTGGGGAGACCTGCAAACCTTGAGCCTTCAACGGATTCAGGGTTTAGGGTTTAGGGTGTAGGGTTTAGGGTTTCGGGTTTGGGGTTTGGGTTTTGTAGCCCTAAACCTCCCCTGAAGACCCTGAAATCCTAAAGCTCCAAACCCCTCAATCGCACACCTGCAAATCAGGCCGGGAAACCTCAACATTACGTCTCCATTTTAGAACAAACTGACTACTAGAGAACAGAGGTAGCGGCATTCTGAAGGGTGCTACACCTACAGGCAAACTCAATACTTGCGACAAGCCCAAGAACTGCAAGCCCATTGACCGCGATCATTTTTGCCGATCTGAAGCCCCAATCTTCTAACGGAACATCAGCTTCTTTCGGCTTGAGGGGTTAAAGGTATTAGTTTGGGGGGAGGTTGCGGGATTTCCGGATTCTATGTAACGGTGCGTCTGCAGGACCTGGTGTAACGTCACATGTACCTGCAATCGGGCAGAACTGGGCTGCTGTCACTGCATCACATGTCAATCCGGTGCAGTTCTACGTTCCGTACTTGCTTCTTTCAAACGCACTTCTGGTGTTTCCCGCTATTTGCTCTGGACAGGGAACATCATGCATCTCATTCCCCCGTTGGCAGAAGGGCGTAGGATTGGGTTAAGGGTCTCCTAGCATTTGTGCAGGCAACGGTCTCCACAAATTGGTTGAACGGTCTCCACATATTGGTTAGGTGCGCGTTCGCGGCACCAAGCTGAAAGCGTGAACTCTAGCCTTAGCCCAGTCCTATTCCGGCGAGCGTCTGTTGTGTAGGTCACGACGCTGGGCTTCAGACCCCGTTGGGTCATCCTTGGTGGATGGTCACATTCACGAGAACACTGCGACCCTCTGCAGACAGTGCTGCCTTTTGTTTTGCTATGTTTTGCTTGGGGGATCTTGCAGCTGGTGCCGTGGGGCTTTGGGTCATGCATGTTGCGGGGTTGGGAGAAGATCCTAGGCCTGAAGAGGTTGCCGGGCGACTCCCGAAAAAGCTCTTCTGCGGCGGCCAGCTGCGATGCATGGCCACAAACGCCTTGGGGCAGTCGTGTACTGATTTTGGCTGTGCCGACAAGAGTAGCGGCAGCAATGGGAACACAGAAACTCGGCACAATCGTAATCACAGTTGCGGCAATCGTAGTAGGTGGTGGTAGTGCGGTTGTGGCAGTGGCTGCGACAGCACGGAATGAGCAGCAGCAGCAGCAACAGCAACTACTGTTAACAACAACGACGACGACGACCACAACTACTACTACTACTACGACTACTACTACTACTACTAAAACGTCGACGACGACGACCATGACTACCAAATAATAATGATGCTACCACTACGACGACATGACCTCAATGGAAGAAAGCTCCATGGTGCAAATTCTAGCCGAGAAGCGCTCATGCCCTGAACCCGGAACCGTTGCGAACTCTCGTCCGGACTTTTTGCACGTGTTGTAAACTATGGTTCCTATGAGGGACCCTCGCTACAGTAAGCTTGTGCTAGCAACCATTGCATAAAACCTCACGAAGGCACTGATAGCGGCATTGTATGCCACAGCATCTGCTTCCTTGGCTGATGAGGTTTCAGATTCCTAACCTCATAAGCCGATGAGGTTTGAGGTATTTTTTAGACCGCCGGCGAAAGATCTCCAGCTTCAGTGCGGATGAAAGCTCACGTGCTTCGGTTTAGCTTGCGAAACATGCCCCGAAACCGTCTCTTCTGGTTACTCAGTTGTGGGTTATTCACAGGGATCGATCAGCCTTCTTTATCTCCTCCGGTGCTTTGTAACGGGGTAAACAAGGGGGTAAGATATCGATTGAACAGGATTGAGTGGGAGTGTGTTATGCAGTACGTCTGGAAGGGTTTCATCGTAACGGATCACTACGCGAAGTTGGAAGGATCCTGGGTCAAGGGCGTGTGGTTTGGTCAGGGTTCAGGAGCACTTTGAACCATTCCACCTCAGGCCACAAGACCTTGCTACCACCAATAAGCTCCTAAAGCCTCAACCCCACGCCACCTTGACCCAACGTCAGGTCGTTCGTCGGGCCTCTGCCAGTGTCGTCCGTGTGATGCACGACGTAAGCTTCAAGCGAGCTCAAACTCCCCTACAATCCAATCCAAGTGTCTGCTTCTTTGCGGTTCTGGGCAGACGAGTGGTTCGTCGCTCGAGGATACACATTGGGAAACCATTCCGCTCGGGGGAGGCTTTGTCGCCCCTCGGCTCTCGTTCACGAGCAGCTGACTTGGTCATGCCCTACAAGCCTGCTGAACAGTCGCAGGTACGGGTGACACTCTCCTACCATCGCGTTCAACTAACTCAGTACCAGCCGCCATACTGGTAGCCCTGGTAGTTCCAAGAATAATAGTATTCATCGTGCCACTTGCCACCGTTTCTGCCCTTGCCCGTTCCTTTGGAGGACTTCTTGGCAGTCTTTCCCTTTCCCTTTCCCTTCCCGTTACCCTTGCTAGGCTTGGGGAGCAGAGTTGGCAACGCCTCAGGCAGGCTCGGTGGAGTGAGATCCTCGGACAAGTCTGCCCAGGAAGGTTGCGCTGGGCTCTTGGGTGAGCTCGTGGGGGCCAACGTTGGGATGCTTGCCGCTGGTGCTGGGTGGAGTGCTCGCGGGTAAGCTTGCTGTGTAGGGGGAGGCCCAGGCGTGGGGGGTGCAGGGGATTTGTAGTGGAGTTGCCATCTGCATCATTGGCGCTTGAGCTTGAACCGGCTGGTAACTGAACCCATTTACTGTCTGCCAGCGGCAAGGCTGGAACAGCTGTTGCAGCGCTGCAACTTGATACTGGCTNCTGAACCCATTTACTGTCTGCCAGCGGCAAGGCTGGAACAGCTGTTGCAGCGCTGCAACTTGATACTGGCTGAGGGCGCAGGCTTGGGCGGCCTGTGCCCACCAATCCGGCGGCGGTGCCAGGCCCCCACGGTAGTGAGGCCCGTAAACTGCTTGCTCGCCCCAAAACGCAGGCGGCAACTGCACCACTTGCACGGCCGCCATGACGAAGCTACTGGTCGTCGGTGTGACTGAGCCCAATGCGATGGAAGCATGTGAAGCGACGGACACAGCTTTCAGACAAAACCCGGAGCAATCCCAAGCGCCGAACCCCGAACTCGAAGTCTTGAACAGCAAACTCTAGAAATCTCTAAAACATCGTAGCTGACATCTGCATGGCACGTGAACCTTCTGACTCGTAGCCTCGCGCCCTCTCGACTCTCGACTGCTCTCCTAACTTCACCCGAAACCCTAAACCCTAAAACCGTCACCTTGGGGCTACTGGGCTTCTTGCTACGATGACTATGATGACATGATGGCCTTCATGATGAGAGCGATGAACGCGATGGCGCGCCGCAGCACCCGGACCCTCGGTCATCAGAATCATCTAATCTAGGGGCTCGAATAGGAATGTGTCCTAGGGTATGATAAGAGAATGCTATTACTAACTACTCAGACCTCCATCATCTACCAGGAATCGCCGGGCTACTGGCATCGCGCGGAGCAGGTCCAGAGCCCGCTGCCACCTGTCAGCTCCAGATAACAGTGGCTTCAGAGTTTGGGGTTTTCTAGGGGCCTTAATAATTTAGAATAGGGTTTGGGGCCCATTACAGTTAGAACACTATAGTCATATTAAGGATCTCCCAAAATAGTATAGGTAATTATTAAGGCCCCTATGTTATCGGGGCTTCCGGTTTGGGGCTTACGGTTTAAAGTTTGAGGCCTGGTTGGGGCCCTGTGGGATTCTGGGACTCTTCTTGGGTGCCGCAATACTCCCAACCAAAATTAAAACGGCCCAAGGTCCCAAACCTTATCAGAAAATGACCTTAAACATACGAGCACCTTGTGAAACCGATCGACCGTTCAAACACCCTACAAGCCCACTATGAAACCCTTCCGAAGACCTTACAAGACCCTGGGAGGCAGGCGGCTCCCCGTCGCGATCGCACGCGCTGATTCCCGCGGTCCAGGCTCGGACGTCTGGCGCCACGGCGCGATCTTCGAGATCCTGGTTTGGAGCTCTTTACGGGGTTGCGGTTGCGGGGTTTGGGGTCGAGGTTTAGGGGTTAGCCCAGGGTTTGTTTCGGGTTTCAGCGTCTCGGGCTCGGGGCTTCGGGTTGCGAAGCTCGAGGTTTGCAGCGTAACTTTAGGGATTTGGGGAAACTGGAGTTGGAGCCTTTGGAGGTTTCCGTTTCCTATATAGTCACGACTGCCCATTATGTTGAAAGTTCTCCTGCAGCACTTGTGTTTGAGCTGAGGTCTTGTGTCGAGGGCTTGCGGGTGAGAGCTCGAGAACTTGGGAGACTCGAACCCATCTGTAACTGAGAGGGGAGGCGCGTGAGAAAAAAATAAAACTTATGGGTCGTGCAAGGCTTGTAAAGTTGTTATAGATCGCGAGGCTTCAGACGTAGTGTTTCAACTCAAGCCCAATTTCAATATGTTGAGTTGGAGTGCTTTCAGGTGGCACGGGTTCGGCATGCAGGACTTGGAAGAGGAAGCACTATTGGCTTCAAGCAATATAGAGCCCCAAACATTAGACTTGACGAATACTGAAGTACTATACTTAAAGACCAGGAGCGCCATGAAGGAACATCGAGAGTCAGTAGAATACCCTCACCTGCGCCCATCCACATACAGCTGCAGCCCCAAACCCAACACTTAAACCAAACACCGCAGACAGAATATATATATATATATGTATATGTATAGACTGCATACGGGTACACACTCTATGTATACATATATATACATATTTTTATTTATTTATTTATGTAGTGAGTGTACCAGTATGCAGAAATAGAAAGTCAGATGTATATATGCATACATAGATAATATATGTATGTATATATATATATATACATATGTGTGTATGTATGTATGTATGTATGTATGTATGTATAGATATCATATATATATATAGACATGTAGCTATATAGTTATTATATATAAATATATATGTATACATATGTGACAATATTAACATTATGTGTGATATATGTATAGGATGCAGACTACTATAAGAGAGCCCCTCCCACCTGAAGCAAGTGGATGGACCAGGGCCAGCGGCCCGCAGAAGCGCAAACGGAGATGGCGCAACTCCAGCAGATCAGGTCCACCACCTTTTCGGCTTTAGGGCTTTGGGTTGGGGTTTAGGGGTTTAGGGGGTTAGGGAGTTAGGGGTTTAGGGGTTTAGGGGTTTAGGGGTTTAGGGGTTTAGGGGTTTAGGGGTTCAGGGGTTCAGGGGTTTAGAGGGTTTAAGGTTTAGGGGTTTAGGGGTTTAGGGGTGTAGGGTTTAGGGTGTAGGGTTTCTTTTTTAAATGCGGTGTAGGGGTTTAGGGCTTAGGGCTTGGGGCTTAGGGGTTTAGGGATTCAGGGTTCAAGGTTTAGAATTTAGTTTAGGGTTAGGGCTCGAGGGTTAAAGTTGCGGGTCTTTGGGAACTATAAAGAAGGCTTTAAAACTTTAGGGTTATCATGGTTCAGGGCGAAAGGTGTGCGTTTTAATTTTACGGCTTTGGATTTTGGCTTTGGGGTCCTTTCGGGCTATTGGGCTTTGGGTGAATCCTCAGGTTTCAGGGTTCGGTCACACTAGCAGCAGGAGCCACCGTGCTTGTGGCGACAACCGTCGTTGTATTTTTGGCTAATCGCGCCGGCAAATGCAATACAGGAAGGTCGAGCTTCGCTACAACATGGCTTGACATTTCATGAAAACCGTCGCGTGAACACACACGCACACACACCAAAGCAGTGCACGCAAAGCTCGCACGTTTGTGCCTTCGAAACTTCGGTCATCGAACCGAAGCCGCGGCCGTTCCAGCCAAGAACTGTATTTCTATTGAACCGATCTTGTCTCTGCTCAATGACCAAAGTGGCTCGACGAATCCTTGCTTGCCTGAGCCCGAAATCCAGACCCTGCACACCCAGAAGCTTAAACACTGAACCCCCAATCCCAAGCCCCGAACCTAAACCCCTAAACGAAAATTTCTGACACTGACTGACAAAGGTCCGACCGGCCCCTACACCGTAAGGCGTTAAACCCTACACCCCAAACCCTGAACCCCAAACCCTACACCCTAAACCCCAGACCCTACACCCTAAACCCCAAACCCTAAAACCCCAAACTCTGAACCCGCCGAACCCCGTTCCGTTAAACCGTCTGAGCCTCGGCTGATGCTAAGAGGTCGAGGGCCTCGCGCCATTTTCCTCCCGAGGTCTGTTGGAGGTCCGGGGTTTTTTGCCATAATATAGGGGCCTTAATAATTAGAGTAGGGCTCCTTTAAAGGCAATTTAAAGGGTCCTATAAGGGTTCTATAAGGGCTCGATAAAGGATTTAAGGATATAGGGGCCTAAGGAAAACCCACAATAGTATAGGTAACTATTGCGGTCTCTATATGAAGCCCTAAACCCTAAACCCGAGTTTAGGGATGGGTTTAGGGCGGACGGTTTGGGGTTAAAGGCTTAGCATTAAGGGCTTCCGGTTTTGGGTGCAGGGCGGCTGGCATACTGACAGCCTTGCGCTTGCAAGTCGGAGGGCTGTAGTATGTCAGCCGGAGCAGCTAAGCATACTGTGCCCTGGGGCCCCTCGTTCGTAACCCCAATTAGGATCCTTTTTAGCTACTTATAGGTCTGCTTATTAACTACCCACTGAGATCCCCGATCCCCCAAGTCGAGTCCAGCTTTACACCAAAACCAACACGAAATCCCAGGCCTGGCTGATTCGACTTTCCCAATCCACAGAAGGTAATCACAAAAACCTTTTGCAACATTACTAGGGCTCGGGATGTTGGGCGGTACGTCCAGGGTTTGAGGGGTGTTGCGTTCTCATGGTTCTACAGTTGCTTTCAAGTTGCTCGAGGCTTGTAATCGCAAAGTGGTGTATGTTCAATCCTCTTCTTATTTCTGCCTATGCTCAGTTTTGCCTCGTAAGAGTTGATATTTTAATTACCCTAAATCCCGAAACCCTCATTGTATTGCTACCCTTAACCCTAAACTCGCAAGAACCCTAACGTAGGGGTCTAAATGATCAGAGCAGGGCTTGGGGGTGATGGTACTATACCGACAGTATCTATATTAATTGCCCCCAATGAATAACAACATGCCGACCCCCATGATACGGCTGATGGACAAAATCCTGCACCACCTTAAGGACCCTAAACTATGGGAATTATGGTATATTCCTTATTATGGGTCATGCAGGATTTTGTCCATCAACAACCCTAAACCCTAAACCCTAAACCCGTAACCCAAGGTTTCCAGCTCTTCAGTCCTTGTGGCCGCAGCGCCGAAATCGCTCGGCATCGCTCGCGACCGGTGAGCGCACGAGATGTCGCTGGCGCCACCATGAGGTTCGAGGGCTTTAGAGTCTGGGGCTGTTGAGGAGTCTAGGGTTTATCTAGGGTATAGACGGGTATAGAGGTTTAGAGGATGATCAGAGGTTTAGGTTGCAGGTTGTCCGGGTTTGGGTTCGGGCTCGGTTCTCAGGGTGGCTGTCCATCCAAGCACACAGCGGAGCTGCATGGCTCGTGGCTTGTAAGGCTCAGTTCTCACACTGGCTTAGAAAACTTCGGGTACTGCCCCCACCCTGTAACATTCTGTACTATAGGGGTCATATCAACGGCTATATACCCTTGTATCATAAACAGTATCCGGCTCTTACAAAGTGGCGGCAGTATCCGGCTTAAACCCAAAGCCGAAACCAAAAGCCACAAACAACCCGGAATCCCGAAGAGGGCTTAGACTCTCGGGTATGAGGTACTTGGCTTAGGGTATCTTGTAGGACCATAGGGTAGAGGTCAGACTCTGATGGTTTAGGGCTTGGAGTCTTAGGGTAGAAGGTAGGGTTTAGAGTTTAGGGTGCAGGGTGTAGGGTGCAAGGGACATCCTGAAGAATCCCAGCTAATCGACCCTGAGATGCTCAACCAAACTCCTGTGCTTGAGGCCAAACCCTAAACCCCTAAACCTTCTGGGGAGATAGGGAGGGGGGGCGTGAGGAGAGGGGAGGGGATCTGAGTTCGGGGATTTTTTTGGTGGCTGTGGCTTTGGAGATGTTAGAAGCCTTCAGCCATGCTTCAGGTTCAAGGCGTCCGCGAAATCCTGCTGGGATTCGGATAGATGGTTGAGATTCCCGGAGTTCATGCCTGAGAATTCTGACTGCGAGCATCACAGCCCAAGATGCCCAAGATAACAACCTCAAGAGCCCAATTCAATAAAGCCTTGGCCCAAGTCTGCCTCCAATGTTTCAGGAGCTCACGGTGGGTTGCGTAGATTGCATACAGGACAATTATGAAGGTTCCGAGAAGGCTTTCGCTCGTCTTCAGTGGGGAAAACCGCGCCGGGTTTGGGCCTTAAAGTTCAGGCTTTATTATGGCTTGAGGCTTGGGGACAAAACGGTGCGAAATGGCCCAGGTGTCCGAAGCCGGTGATGGGCATCCGTTTCATGCCGCGTTTACTTCGAGTTGGGATGAGATATCGAATCATGCGCAGGCGCCTCTGGGTAGGGAACCCTAAATGCTAGACCCCGAAGCCTCGCACCCGTGCAGCACTAAGCCATGCCAGGACAGCCTTGCTTGGTTTCCAGACCTCTCAGGCGAGGCATGAGGCTACCAACTCTGAGGACATTTTAGACTGATTACACGAACACTGAGGACATGTAGAAAGATTACACATATACGTGCAGACATACATACATGCATGCATGCATACATACATACATACGTACGTAAATACATACATACATACATACGTACGTACGTACATACATACATACATACATGCGTGCGTACATGCATAAATTCGTTCAGCCATACATCCATACTTCTATGCATGCATACATGCAGACCTTACGTTACATTACATTTACATTACATTACTACTAAGCCCGCATTGCATTACACTGCATGACGCTACATTGCAGTACGTTCCATTAACCTCATGGAACTTAAGTCTGAAGCATGCTCTGACATCTCGTGCGGAAGCAGCACACAGGTAGGCACGCGTTTACAGTTACAGTCGCAATATGCTCTGCCTATCTGGACCCTTTTTTGTCTATTTCAGTAGTCGAGATCTGATATCTTTCGGTATGTCGCGACGGCAGACAAACACCATTACCTTCGAGAGTGGACTTCGGGTGTCGGGTCAGAGTCAATGGTTCATGCTTGCGGTCATGCTGAGCAAAAGATCCACGCTTACCATGTGCTGCTTTCAACTCTAGCCTATGTTCGCAGGATGGGCGCTGCGGTTAGCAGCTGCGTAGGAATATAGTGCTCTGGCCAAAGGTTAAGGAAGCTTGACCTAACAGTCTGTATCATCCTGACGAGTGATGCACCATGACGGTGACCATAGATGTCATAGGTGCTAAGGAACCCTTCGCCCTAAACCCCCAAGAATGAACCCCTTTAACATCTGCAAACTCTGAACCCTAAAACCTTAAACTCTAAACCCTAAAGCCTAAGCACCATGGCTCGACCAGACGACCGCCCCTGCTCGGCCTCTGCATCATCGTCCTCGAGGGCAAACTCTCCCTGCCGCGAGTATCGAAACGATGCACTCCCATTGGGCCGCCGTAAACTGTACGCTGCAGCAGACTGCTGCTGGCATGATGGAATAGCGGCTTCTGGCTGATATGTTAAGAAGTGTACTCCATGATCGCGAACCAATTGTATTGATCTGTGCACTGTAGGACCTACCTGTGTGTACATATATATATACACACACACATGGCGCGACAAGTCCGACATGCGCGCACGAGGACATGTGCGCCCATGGCTTGCGTGCCTAGATTTCGTTCTGCAAAGCCCCGATTATGATGACATGAGCTCAGTTGCCCTGGATGTTCGGCTTACGGATTTGTCCAGAACCCCAAAGCCCCCAACCCTGAAAGCCTAGGCCCTACTGTAGACTGTAGAGGGCGGCAGTTACCAGCGTTACTCCTTAGGGTTCCTTAGCACAATTGTACTATCATATGCATCAAAACCCTATTGTAATCGTTAAGTTCAGACCCCTTCAAAATATGCCCTCTATTGCACCCCTCTGTGTGTCCCCAAGCCCTGGCCCCGCAAGGCCCGGGGGGCCTCGTCGGCGTAAGGGGTGCAGCAGGCCAGCTGAAGTAGGCCTGGGTCACAACGAACACGGAAGAAACCGGTTACTTAGGGTTCAGGGATGGGGGTTTAGGGTTTAGGGTATAGGGTTTGGGGTTTAGGGTTTAGGGTTTAGGGGTTTAGGGTTTAAGGCTTAGGGTGTAGGGATTAGGGACTAGGCTTTAAGGTCTCAGGAGCGATCCCGACCTACCAAAACGGGGACTTCGAGGTTTATGGGGAAAGCAACCGGCTGACGGCAATGTAATGCTTAGGGAGGGGACCCAGAGATCCCAATATCCCTTAATCAAGGAATAGACCTTAAAATATAATAGGATCCCTAATATGATTTAAGGTATATTCCTTACTTAAGGGATATTGGGTTCTCTGGGGAGGCACAGACAATCTCTTCTGGTTTTTCGCCGCATCTCAGATGTGGGAATCAGGCGCACAGGGTTTTGGAATTACGGTTTGGGCTAAGGACATGGAGATCTTCGGGTCAGGGTTGAGGGGATTAAAATTGCAAGCAACGCCGCAAACTTCATATGTCAAGCCTGAATTCTACACCGTGGCAATTCGCACCTCTCATATAACACCTCCCTGGGTCCCTCACTTCTATCCTGCACCAAGAAACCCTAACGCAGCATAACAGCCCTGCCCTGAACCCGAGGCTCCGTGCACATCACCATGCAGGCGGAAGAGACGCCGATCCTCCGCCAGAGTGGCACAAGCCACGAAGGTCGAAAACGAGGACGAGGGTTGGGGTTCTGTCGGAGGTCGCAAGGAAGATCTGCGTGATGAAGAAGACCGTTACAATGGCATAAAAGGTGGGGATGAGCATGACGAGGAGGAGAAGGACGGAGGAGGAGGAGGAGCAGGAGGAGTGGGAGGAGTAGGAAGGTGCCATCGTTGAATGCCTTCCGTCATCCATCCGATGTTTGTGTCGGCTCTGAGTGCGGACATCTCAAGTGCTTTGCAAGGATGTGGCATGCCTGAGTGCAGTGGTTTAGTCTCCTTGCCTCTCAGGGCCCTTTCGCGGTTCCGCCTGCTGCTGTAGGAGGGGCCCTTTCGAGGTTGTAGTATGTCTGACTGTGATGTGTTTCAGTGTGCTGCTCCTGGCTTCCGCCTCGGGCATTGTCTTCGGAACCGAGACATTGTATCCTAAATTCCTACGGACCTCAAAATCGAAATCCCGCTTGTTAAACTGCCAGAACCGAGGTTCCCAATTCCATACCCAAATCTTGGATCAACCGCTACTACCAAAAGTGCCGGAAACATCTGAACAGTATCACTTCTTAAATCAATGTCCCCCCCCCTCCCCCGCGAAAGCTCCAGAAGGCCGAGCGAGAGATGAAGTAGTGAAAAATACCTGGCGCGAGGATCTCTTTAAGCGCGGTTTGAGGATTAAGGTTAAGTGTAGTTTTAGGGTCTAGGGGTTTAGGGTTTGGGGCTTAGGGGTTTAGGGGTTTAGGGTTTTACGGTTTTAGAGTTTAGGGGTTACGGGTTTAGGGTTTAGGGATTTAGGGTTTAGGGGTTTTTAGGGTTTAGAGTTTAGGGCCTATACATATACACAGGGGTTTAGGGGCCAGGATCTCTTTTCGAGGGTTCGTATAGACATGGGTAGTTCTCTAAATGAGATGTCCCCTAAAAGATCCAGTGGTAGTGGCAGCAGCAGTAAGCGTCAGTAGTATATCGTACTAGCTGTCGTCGTCATCATTACAACCACTACAAGTACATCAGGATTTTTGCGGGACATGCTCAGAGTCAGGGTCTACAAGCCCACAGTGTGGGTTTAGGGCTTGGGATCAACGAACCCTGGGAGTTCCGAGTTCAGGGCTAGGCGGTGAAGTGCATTTTTCCTGGAGCACCCGAAAATGAAATCCCCGGATCCCATGGCCGAAACCAAAAATCCCTACAGCCCCTAGGCCACCCTAAATCCGCTGATCCCGCGCTCTTTCAGCCCTAAAACCCAAACCTGAATCCCCTAATTAAGACCTAATACTAAATCCCCTGAAACCCCTCCAAAATTCCCCAAGAATAAACCCTAACCCCTAAACCCTACAGCCTTCGGTTTGGATGTCTTGGGAGAGCTGCTGGAAGAAGGTGAGGTCCGAGGAAGTGCTCGGGGCCTGGCACTCTAAGGGCTCCTTTAAGGGTTCTTTTAAAAGGGTTCCTTTAAAGGTTCCTGTAAGGGCTCCAATGAAGGGTTCCTCTAAGTGCTCCAACGAAGGTCTCCTTGATTTTTTAGTGGCTAGGGTTTAGCTTAGGGTTTATGTTAAGAAAGGGCTCCTTGATTTTAGGGTTTAGGGTTTAGGGGTCTAGGGTTTAAGAAAGGGTTCCTAGATTTGCGGGTTTAGGGTTTATGTTTGGAAAGGGTGTTTTAGATTTCAGGCTTTAGGGTTTAGGGTTTACGTCAAGACTTCTAGGGTGTAAGGGTTTAGGGTCTAGGATAGGGCTGCAAGGGTTTTCAGCTTAAGGTGTTTTTGACGACTTTGGGCGCCAAAGGTGGGGCTTCAGTGGTTCAAGGCTTCAGGGTTTTAGCGGTGGCTCGAAAAGATTCAAGAATCTTGCAGGCTTAAGGGCTTTATAGGGTTTAGGGTTTAGGGTTGGATAGGGGTGTAGGGGTTAGGTTTACATAGGGTTGCAGTCTGAAGCTTCGCGGCTTCAGGATACAGTAGAAGCCAGAAAGTTGGAACATCAATGTCCTCATGCCCTTAAGGTAAGTTAAACAGGCCGAGAGCCTGCTTAGACTGGGAAAGATTGCTAAGACCCATACCGAGGATGACCCCTCTGTTATGAATGTTTCGGATGAAGCGATACTGGGCTCTCTGGGTAGCCTTGTTATGTTCGGTGAGCTTCAGAGAATGGAGCATCCGAATGCCGATGCTCAGCAGTCCTTCCTTATTGCCAGCACCCTGAAACAGCAACCCCAAATTTTCTCACACTCTCTTAGACTCTTATTCTTCTGCCCAACCCCTTAACTCTGAACATTGACCTGCTGCCTCAGCCCAGAATGCAAGCTCTAAGCCATACCCTGGGCTTTACAGCCGAGACGCCTAAACCGTTCGAAGCCCAAGATTCTACGGCTTAAGCCTTTGGCTTTTGTGGGCTTCGGGGTTTCCAGTTGCCGTGCTTGTAGCGCTACCTACAGGGACTGCTAAACCCCTGTACCTGGGTTGAGAGTGCCGTGTCTAGCAGCGAACAGCGCGCCTGAAGAATCACTTCGCGGCTGCACCTACCCTCAAAAGATGTGGGAGTTTCCGAGAATTCGGGGTCCCCTATTTTCGGAAACTCCCATGTATCTCGAGAACCCGAAACTCACCAAACCGCAAGAGGGGCTCCAGGGTTGTGCCTCAGCGGTTAAGATCTCGGGTTCAAACCTGGGACTGAGGCGTCGGGCAGCTAAACCCTGAACCCTGAACCCTAATGTCTGTCACCGAAGCTTTCGGATTTCAGGCATGAGCCCATGTGCCTCGGTCTGAACGAGGACGGTCTCCGCCTGCCTGCATCAACCGAACGAGTTAAGACTTAGCCTTGTTCGGGGTCTGCATCACTCATAGCCAGCGCAGTTGTGTTCTTCACAGCATCAAAACCATCGACAACCGTCACAAGAATCGCCATCACCAGGTGGTAAGAATATGTAGTGCGAGTTTGCACTTGGAACCGGAAAAATCAGATGCTGTCTTCCTCTTTGTGATTACAAGCAGGAGCTCTAGCCGCATCGCGGTCGTTGGTTGTCGTTGTCGTCATCGGTGTAGTAAAAGTCGTCGTCGATCGTCGTTCTCCTCCTCGACGCCGTCGGTCGTCGTCATCGTCGTGGTCTCGGTCAGCATCCTGGTCTTGCTCCTGTTCATCGTCTTCGGGGTGGCCATCGTCGTCGCCGTTGTCACAGACGTGGGGCTGCCAGCGGTGGTCATAGTAGTAGTAGTAGTAGTAGTAGTAGTAGTAGTAGTAGTAGTAGTAGTAGTAGCAGGAGTAGTAGTAGTAGTAGTGGTAGTAGTAGCAGTAGCAGTAGTAGTAGTAGTAGCAGTAGCAGTAGCAGTAGCAGTAGCAGTAGCAGTAGCAGTAGCAGTAGCAGTAGCAGTAGTAGTAGTAGTAGTAGTAGTAGTTAGTAGTAGTAGTAGTAGTAGTAGTAGTAGTAGTAGTAGTAGCAGGAGTAGTAGTAGTCGTAGTATCAGCAGTAGTAGTAGTAGTAGTAGTGGTAGTAGTTGTAGTAGTAGTAGTAGTAGCAGCAGCAGCAGTAGCAGTAGCAGTAGCAGTAGCAGTAGCAGTAGCAGTAGCAGCAGCAGTAGCAGTCGCAGTCGCAGTCGCAGTCGCAGTAGTAGTAGTAGTAGTAGTAGTAGAAAAACCGTGCCAGTGCCCAGCACCAGCACCACCAGAAGAAAAGGAAGAAGTCTAAGCAGTTGCTGTTGTCGTTGTTGCAGTAGCAGTAGTAATGGTCGTAGTAGTATCAGCAGTAGTGATAGCAATAGCAAGAAATAGCAAGAGCGCTTGCACCAGGAATTGCAATACTGACAGCAGTGATAATAGTACTCGTAATCGTAGTAGGTACACGTGATGGTACTGGTAATGGTCATGGAAACTGACATAGTACTAGTAAAAGTATTTGCCGTACACCCTAAACTAGAAATCCCAAGAATCCCGTCTCTGAACTCTAAACGCCGGAACCCGAAACTCTAAACCAGAAGAGCCGAATTTCTCAACCCTAACTCCTGAAGTTGTGAACCCTTACACTCAAACCTTGAAACACAACGCAGAAAAAACTAACAAAGATGTCTCAGTTTCGGGCTCCATGGGTGCGGAGAAATCGGAAGGTGACTGCAGGAGCACCGAGTTGTCTGAATCTTCGGCCTGCACGGAGGCTATCAGGGTTTAGGGCTTACTTTTCATTCTTGGTGGCTTTTCGGGTCGCTTGTTTCTAGTATAGAGTTGTTCGTGGGTGTGAGCAGCTTCCACATACAAGATGTGTATACTCAATGTGTGTACACACATGAAGTGGACAGCTGGGTAAATGGATCCATGGATGGATGGATGGATGGATGGACGGACGGACGGACGGACGGATGGATGCATGGATGGATGGATGGATGGATGGATGGAGAGGCGGACGGACGGATGGATGGATATATATATATATATGTCTATATATATAGAGAGAGAGAGAGAGGGAGAGTGGGGGAGAGAGAGAGAGAGAGATTCCATAGATGGGATAGCTATGAAAATGGATAGATTGGTGAAGTATACAGAGCCGTAAGAAAGATGCAGTGGCAAATAACCAGTTGCCGATGTGTATGTACATGTACGTATACATAATGTAATCATTGTAACGCATGCTACACGCATGTACGTACGTATGTATGTATGATGTATGTGTGCATTTAAGTTTCTCTGCGCATGCATATGCAATATGCCTATGTCCATACAGATGCATATGTGTAACAACTATGTAGGGCCATATGTATCTGTGCATGTAGATGCAGGTGTAGATCTAAGTGTAGGTGTAGGTGTATGTGTGCGTATATGCGTAGGTGCGTGTGTGTGCGTGTGTGCGTGTGGGTGTGTGGGTGTGGGTGTGTGGGGGTGTGTTCTTTGTGTCTATCTTCGTATGTATGCGTGCAGAGACATGTGCATGTACATATATTATATGTATATATATATATACACACATGTACTTACATACATGTATATGTTCATTAGTGAAAAGATGCGACATCGTGGCGAGCCTCAGCCGGCTGAGTCCACTTGATCGCGGTCTTCAGAGTACGCAGTCTGGCTTTCGCCAGGTGCAGCTTCCTCCGAAGCTTCGCAGACTTAGGGTAAAGGATTTAGGGCTCAGGGTTTAGGGTTTAGGCTTCGCAAGTGCTAGGATCATCCGGGCCAAACCCCCTAAACTGGGCCGGAACCCAACAAAACCCCAAACCTACTTGCAAATCCCGAAACCGAAAACCGCCCAAACCGACGACTCTATTCAAATCTGAACCAAGCAAATAAGTCTGAACCAAGCAAACACGTGGGTGCTCGCACGTCATTGGCAAAGACCCAGGTTTAGTGTAGAGAGCCTAGCAGTCGGTGCACGGAACGACAAACATGTCGAGACTACAAGTCGGTCTGGGTTTAGGGTCATCCGGGAACTTTGCTCCAAAACTATTCAGGCTCCTACACTCTGCCCAACATCATGCACAAAGGCCCTTCTGATAGATGTGCTGAGACTCAACCTTTGTTGTAACCCCTAAGGTAACCCTTATAGTCTTGTAGCAACCCTCAAATGAAACCGCTGGGACCGCTACCATTCGGCGAGCTGCGACGAGTAGTCGGCCGAGAGGCCTGCCTCAGCCAAACTCTACTGGAAGCTCGAATAAGGAGAAACGGGATCCTTCAAGGCTTTAGGCGATCCTTTACGGGATCCCTGCAAGGGATTCTTTAGCGGCTCCCTTGAGGGAGTCTCTAACGGATCCTCTAAGGGATCTTTAAAGGGCGCCTAAAAAAAGGGGCTCCCGCTGGATGCTCTCAGGTTTCTATGTAGATTTCTATGGCTTCATGAAGTTTAAAACCCTTAATGATTAGCGTTTTAGGTTCCTTTGAAGCTTCCTGTAAAAGGCTTCTATGGAGGTTACTATAGGGGTCTAAAATACAAGCCTTAATAATTTGAATAGGGTGTCGGGGCATGTTATGCAGTGCCCATATTAGGGAACCCTAAGGCATAGCTTTGGTAATTATGCCGGCTCCTGTACTATCGGCAGCATGTTCGCGCTCATTTTAGGGCTTCAGGGTCTGTGGTATACGGTCTTGCGATGTTTTGCGTTCATTATGGTCTTTTAAAAGGGTCTCAGGGCTTGGGGCCGTGGCCCTAGTGTTGGCAGACACACACCCGCAATATCCATAACAAGAAATCATCATGTCCCATAACTAAGTCCCGTAGCTTAGGGTACGGAAGGTAACGCGGGAGTTTATCCATCCGGAGCAGCTAGCAGCACAGCATTGCGATGTGTTGCGGTATGCCTGTGTGCCCCTAATTTTCGAAAAAAAACCATATCATTCTCTTGCACCCTGTACATCCACCCCCAAGCAGACATGGCTGCCCTGATGTACTCAAAGGACTCCAAAGGTGATGAAGGTTGGGTAATCCCCACATTATGAGCCCCTACATATGGAAATGTGAATGTGTCTGTATACATATTTGTTTATATACATACATATATATATACATATATTGATTTATGTAAATAGGTACATGTATATCGATAGAAATGCTACTTACCTTCATCCTGCCATTTGCTGCCCCCGATTTGCTCCCCTGGAGCCGACCTCGTGGTCAGCGCTGACCTGTTGGCAGGGAGGAGGCAGGTCTGCTGAGGGCTTTCGGGCTGAAGTTTCAAGGTTCGGGGGTTGGGGATTTCGGGTTTGGGGGAGTACATAGGGGTTTAGGGTTTTAGGATTCAGGATCTAATGCCCAGGGCTTGGGCGGTTTATATGATACCATACTAACAATAAGGAACACCAAAATCCAAAATGTATTTGTGATTAATTAGGCCCCTGTATTGCGTTCCTTGCTTCGGTATGAAAAAGTCTACACTCTAGAGCACCCAGTCGCTAAACCCGCCCTTATCAAAACGCGCTAAACCCAAAACGCCAAACACCCAAGACGTGAAAACTAAAAACCCCGGTATAACCATAACACTAAAAGTAATAGTAAGATAACAATATCAGCAACAATAACAACAACAATGACAGTAACACTAACAGTAACAGTAAGAATGAGAATACCGGTAACAGAAACAACAACAATAACAAATGGGTGGTTGTCAAAATTATGGTCCCTTTTTGGGTCCCTAACATAATACGGCACCTATTATTTGGGGTACCCAAAAAGGGACCCTAATTTTGACAACCACCCAAATGACAAACCTCGCAGGCTTCCGGCTTAAGCCTGGAAGGAGTCGGCGCCGACCGCTAAGGCCACGATTGCAACAACCCATCGCATGGATGGGGCCATGGCTGCGGTACAGGAATCGAGTGGTGGCTCGTTTCGTATTAATATTAGTATTAGTATTAATATTAGTATTAATACTAGTAGTAGTATTAGCAGAATGTTAGTACTAGCATTAGTCTGTTTTGGGGGTCGGGCCTAGGGGTTTGGAGCTTCAGGCTCAAGGTACTTGGGTGCGGTGTATGGCAAGGAAGTACGTGCTTTCTAGCATAGAAGGGGTCTAAAGCTGGGGGTTTTGGCCTGGGTTGCTATCGAAGTTCGAGTGGGGTTCGGGGATGTGGAAATGTTCGGTACCGCTGTGAGCCAAGTTCAACGGCAGGTAGGAACACTAAGCCCTACAACACTACCGTAAAACCTAAACCTAAACCCACGAAGATCTGCGGGCGAGTGGAGACAAACGGAAGAATTCGCGTTATGCTACCTGGCTGCCTTGTACAGACCCGCGGCTTACCCGGCCGACATCCCCGCCTCTTTTCCTTCAAAGAGTCCGAGCGACAAGACTGTGGGCTTTGCATCTCCTCCGGATTCTAAGCTGCTCTATTCGCAGTAGCAAAGCGGACCATGTCCAGTGTACTTGTTGCCATCACAATTGATCTTGTCCGCTTTGGTTCCGGGGGTGACATAGTAGCACTCGTCTCCTGCTCGAAAGGTAGTGAAGGGAATTCCGGCGTAGGCCCTGTGGCCGCCCACGGTCCGGCAATTGTAGCCGGCCTCTTTCATCGCCTTTTTGATCTTCTCCTTACTGTCGATCTTTGCCATCTCCTTTTTGTTGCATTTTGAGAAACCGTTGTCCTTGCAAGCCTTGGTGCACACTACCCCTTTTTTGGGAAGGACCCAGGGATTCTTCTTCGGAGGCGGCTTGCATTGCTGCTTGGTAGGGTTGGCTCCTGCAAGACAGTTCTCTCCAGTCACCCCGCACTGGATGAAGAGCTCTCCTGAAGCATCCCACTGAGTGTATTTGCCGTTGCACTTGTCCAGGTCCTTTTTGAATTTTTCGCACTCCGCCTCGCCACCTGCATCGTCCCAGGGTTTAGGGTTTACGGGTTCGGGCTCAGGGTACAGCGGGTTCGGAACTTACGGTTTCTGCACAAGCCCTGCAAATGCCCCACCTGGAATCAGGTCGCCAGTACAGTCCGGAAGGCTGCTGAGGTCGATGGCAGCCACCACATTCGAGTCACTGCCATCCCTGCCGTTCCACACGATCGCCTCCCCGAACAACATGGCTGCATCCATGAAATCATGCAGGGCAAAGATGCGCAACGGATCGGTACACAAGGACATTCGGGCCATATCGTTTCCACCAACAACATATCTCTTACTGCCCACATGAACAAGCTCTCTTCAGCTCACAGCACCAACCACATCCGGATCCGGCGGAGCCCTAGTGCCCAATGTCCCTCAGACTTGAAGCCTGCCTGAAGCTACCATAACCTGCTGTATCCTAGGTTCTTATTATAAGCCCTAATATGGAATTTATAGGGACCCTACAAAATAGTAGGTTTTGGTCGTTCAAGGTAAGTCTAAACCTCTCTGCTCCCAGCCTCGAGACAGGGCGCCCCGGCAAAGACGAGGATCAATGGGCGCAAGAACGACATCCTCGGTGGCGGTAGTAATGGAAGTGGTGGTGGTGGTGGTGGTGGCAATAACGATAGTAAGAGTCTGCGGCAGCTGTAGTAGCAGTGGTTTATGTGGTAGTGGCAGTGGTCGTGGTCGTGGGAGGACGAGGACGAGGAGCAGGAGGAGGAGCAGGAGGAGGAGGAGCAGGGGGAGGGGCAGCAACAGCAGCAGCAGTAGCGGCAGAAGCAAAGCCCTTGGGGCCTTTGCCGCGAGGTCTAGGATCGTAAACGCTTGTAGTGGAGTGCTTGAAGGGCTGAATGGGCCTGCGCTCGTGTTTACAAACCACGTGAGACTGCCGAAGATCTCGAGCCGGATGTGTCCGGCTTCGCTATGGCATGGTGCTTGGAACTCGTTTGTTCTGATGGTTTTTCTAAGAACTGGAAGATTTTCCGGGCTGTGCGGTTAAGGCTTTAGGGTTCAGCCCAACTTATCCGACCATAGTTTAATGGACTAGGTTATGTAGGGCTGATGGCACGAGAGTATCTTTGATTTTTCAGCGCAAGACAAGCCGAGGCGGTTCAGTTTAAATTAAAACGCGGCAACTTGAAACGAAAGCCCTGCATGCCGGGGCTGGGACTCTTGGTACTTCGTTGAAGAAGCGGATGATCCGGCTTGAAACAGAACCGAAATGCTTCAGGCATCCAGAGAATATATGTTCATGTTCAGGTGCTTTCAGAGGTTCACCGTGAAGCTTCGTGCGAGGCTCCCTTCTTCTGCTGCTGTGGGTTTTGTCTTCGTCACTGAGACTTGGCAACATGCACTTCATCCAGTTTGTTGGGTTCTCTGTGTGTCTGTGTCTCTGTGTGTGTGCGTCTCGGTTGACATACAGCAAGCTTTGGGCTCTCGACCTGCAAGCCTGCAAGACTGTAAGGACTTAGTCATAGTCCCTTCGCGCTCCTTTTGTCATTCCCCTCGTGGCGTCCTCACAGCTGGACGGCTGCAACCTTGAATGTCAGGTTGCGCATGGTGTGTTTCTTCTGGCATCGAACGTGCATTTACAGCTGAAGGACGATGCTTGCCATATTTCCGTAGCTCTCCCCGACTTCCAGAGGTACACTTGTATGGGAGGGCACTTGAACGGAAGAGAAGACTTTGGTGACCTAGTGACAGTCTTGGTACACTTGTTGGTTGACCTTCAACAAACCTCAGCGGCCCCTTTGAACACGGACCCTGCAACCGCACACAGCACACTGAATCCTAAACCTAAATCCTTGCCACAAACCCTTTAGCCTCAAATTTCTGCAGCTTTAAGCGAAAAGACAAAATCCTTTGGACCCAAGGAGCGTTGGGCTGAGAAATGGTTCGAGGTCTCGCAATGGTTTAGTTGCAGGGTTGAGGATGAAGGTGTCAGTTAGGGTTTAGGGTTTAGGGTTTAGGGTTTAGGGTTTAGGGGGTTTAGGGTTTAGGGTTGAGGATGAAGCTGTCAGAGATACGGCTTTCGGAGATAACTCTGGGTTTGGGGAATCAGCGCGGTAGCATGCTTTGCCCTGGCGCGACTCTTGCTGCTACGTTTGCTTATGAACAAACTCCTTTAAAGCCTTCAGTGCCCGAACACTACGGGCCTCTCTCCCAATCGCAGCCGGGCTTCCGATTCGTTGTTTCCGCCGCAGAAGAGCGTCCTCTTCGGGGGTTTCAAAGCGCGTGCCGAAAGAGACTCCGGGTTCAGGGGGTACTCAAGCCCCGCGTTGAGGCTATGGCCATCGTCTTTAGGGTCTCGTCTAGGACGTCGGGCAGTGGGCTGCAAGAGCATGACATGGAGTCAACAGGATGTGTCCAACTTATTCAGTGCGGGAAAAAACTGCCGGCCCGCTCCCCACGCCCGATCCCTTACCCTCTGGCAGTCGCAGCAGCATGGATTCCTTGCCAGATAGAAAACTCAAGGAAACCCCGACAATAGCAATCAGGCCTACTTCGCAGACACTAATGTGCAAACCCTAAGACTCAGCTCCCAAGTCAAGCCAGAGCCCTACACCCAAAGACTGTGACTAGGACTAGAAGCAAGCCCCGGCATCTTCGTGCTAACCTCCATGTGCTTGGGGTGGTCTCCTGCTTTCGAGAAGGTTCTTTAATGCAATGTTCAGAAGCATTCTCATCATGGTCTGTAAATGCACTAGGATTCTAGAGAAGGTTGCCCCAGGGGTTTCTTAATGGTCCCCGGCAGCCTGATGCCTTGAATCTGCTCTCTACTTCAGTCGTCGCCGCCTGGACTTGGGATCGTAGGCCAAGCTCCAGATCTCACCGATGTTAACGTCCAAAGTGAAGCCTCTGACACTGGTGAGATCCCACAGCAGCGAAAGAAACTATGGGGTTGAACTACATGTGGGTAGTTGTCAAAATTAGGGTCCCTTTTTGGGTCCCTATTATAATACGGCACCTATTGCTTATGGTACCCAAAAAGGGACCGTAATTTTGACAACCACCCATGTGAATCATGTGACCTAACTGTAGAAGGGTCGTAGAAGAATCGAAGGGCCGTCTGTTGTTTGGAACGGGGTCCCTCTGTCGTCGTCCTACTCAGAAAAGGACACAGGAAGCTCCCGACCCAGGAGCCCTGTGCCCTGGCACCTGAAATTTAAAGCACTACATCCATGTAGCTGACATAAACTCTCCCAACGCCTGAAACCTAAACGAACTTCAAAGCCCTAAAAGCTTTGGAAGCAAAACCCTAGAGCCCAAAAGGACAAATCTCTCGAGACTACAGCCCTAAACCAATTGGTGGAATAACAAAGGCCGAGGGGCGCAGGTCTCCGGAACCTGGGTCAATTCCGGCGAGAAGCCCATCCTCAGATAATCCGGGGTTTAGGATGTATGGTTTGGGGGGTTTGGGGCTCCGCGGATGTGGGTCGAGAAGACTCGCTTGCGGCTGCGAGTTGTCGGCGGGTCGACGGGCGCATCCACATGAGTCCCAGGGTCTAATATAGGGGCCTTAATAATTAGAACAGGGTTCCTTTAAAGGGGGCTGTAAGGGCTACTATAAGGGCTACAATAAGGGCTACTATAAGGGCTACTATAAGGGCTTAATATAGTGGCCTTAATAATTAGAACAGGGTTTCGGGGTGTGCGGACAGAAGTCTGATGCGAGCGAATCGTCAGACGCCTTGTGCATCTCGTGAATGTTTAGCTAAACTTTGAGCGCTAATCATTCAACAAAGTTTGGAGATAATGCCATCGATGCTTTATAGCAATAAGGAACCCCCAAAATGGTATAGGTAATTATTAAGGCACCTATAGTACAATGCAGGGTTCTAGGGGACGCAAGGTTTACGGTTTAGGGTTGCAGTAGGTTTTGGTTTCGACCTTGGTCCAAGCCGAGGTTACCCTAAGGGCCCTCGGATTGCCCTGAAGTCATGGGGTTCAAAAACTTCGAAGTTCCGGTTCCGCCTGGGGCTTCAAGGACTTCAGGGTTCATGGGTTCTAATGCTTCATGCTTTGTGGGGGGGNNAGGGTTAGGGTTTAGGGTTTAGGGTTTATAGAAATTGTTAAGGGTTTGGGTGCCAATAAGTTTTGACCGAAAGTTTTGAGCAGGTTTTTCTGACTGAAACTTGATTTTGGAAAATTGGGTGGGGGGGGGTAAACTTTTAAGTGGTATGGGGTGTGCTGTTGTGCATATGTGGCGATGCCAAGCAATGCGGTTTCATCAGATTGCATCACCGCTGTTGTTTGCTTCAGGTTCTTCACCAACATTCGTCAACATGAACACCACCACCACCACCACCACCGCCACCACCACCAAAACCACCACCTGCACCTCGTCCCGTCCACCTAGCCCTGATCCTCCCTTTCCTCAGCTTCCCACTGAATCTTCTCCTCCCCGGTCCTCACTAGCAACACACGTCAGTCTGAACAACATCACACCATCGTTGCCACCATCACGGAACTCTTTCAACTCGCAGCGCCAGCGGCTGCGCCACCACATAGCAGCATGGAGTCGACCAGCTGGAAGCTGAAGACCTGTCACACAATGGAGACAGTGTTCATGAGGCTTTCGCTGGTGCTATGCGCCATGAGGGCACATGATGGCACATGTTTGAAGCTATCCTCCAAGATGCACACGTATGTTAAGGACGGTTGGTGATCAAGATCATCAATCCTTCGGCTCCGGAGTTCAAAAGACAGCGCAAGCCCCCAAACACACATATATAATGTATAATACACCATATATGATATAGAATATATAATATATGATATATAGTACACAATATATCATATATAATATAGAATATAATGTATAATATGTAATATATAATATGTAATATACCAACGAAGCGACGTACACAAGTTACTAAAACAACAAACAGCCTGGCATCGCATGCAGGAACAGCAGAGCTGAGCTCTTGGAATCAAAGCCCCAAGCTCAAAGCTGTCGGGGCTCAGGAGGGTTTAGGGTTTAGGGGTTTAGGGGTTTAGGGTTTAGGGTTTAGGGGTTTAGGGGTTAGGGGTTTAGGGGTTTAGGGACGCTGTTCTCGTTCTCTCTGCCTCTTCGGGTCTTCTTGTAAGAAAGGTGCAGACGAGCAAACTTGGCCTGCGACTCTGTGTCAAACCCAGAGTCCGCAAGAAGACGAACTCGGCATGCTTATATAGGGGCCTTAATAATTAGAATAGGGTTTTGGGGCCCATTGTACTATAAAAGCGGAACCCCCAGAATAGTACAGGTAATTTTTTAGGACGCAAGGCCTTCCCAATCGTGGCATTAACCGGGCCCCATCGGAGCTCGCCCGTGTGCATATCTAGCGCTGACCTGAAGCTCGGGCTGTTGGACGAGGGCTTCCGCAACAGTTAAGGGACCCACACCAAACGTATCCTTCATTTCGGGGGCCTGTTGTTCCAAAACCTCTCCCAAATTGGAGCTAGCCGTGCGAATCAAGGCAGTATCATGACAAACCGTAAACCTCTCCCATGGAAGACTGCGTGTCTGGTAAATCCGAGGATCTACTGAGCCGAGGTCGAAACAGCCTGGTCCCTAAGTCCCTGTAAGGATCTTCAGGGCTCCATGTAATATAGGGCCCTTAATAATTTTAATAAGGGTTTTGGGGCCCATTATGCTATAATTATAAGAAGGAACCCCCAAAATAGTATAGGCAATGATTAAGGCCCCTATAGTAGGGCTTCAGAATCCAGTCTCCTGATCTCTGCAGTGACGTTAGGTTCGTGCTACTCGAAGGTTCTGACTACAAAGCATTGCGAGACTTTCGGGTTTGTGAACAAGCTCGAAACTCCCTAAAGTTGATTCACGTTTCAATCTTCTGCAGCAAAGTTCTAGACTCAACCATGTATAACAACTACCGCGGAAACCTTCCACACAGCAAGCTCAGGAGATGGTTAAGGGTTTAGCTTTCCTAAGCCTGGGGCTTCATTTGCATGATGCAGGGAATCGGTTCAGATCTAGGAATAGGCCCGAATAGGCAGGATGGCAATGATCACTGGAGCAGCAGCTTCTTTGGGGCTTCGGGCTTAGGATTTGGGATTCAGGGTGTGGGTCAGGGGTGGGAGCCCTTCCGCCCCAGACATCGACATGCCCCATAAAAAAAAAAAAAAACATCCGAGATTTAAGTCGGGAATCGAAGTCCCAAAACTCGATGTCCACCAAAACCCCTTTCAGAACAGAAGTTTCACTGACAGAGCCGCAAAAAAAAGGAAAACCCTAGACAGACAGACACACCCACACACAAATGAAGCCCGAAGCCTTAAACCACAAAACCCCAAGCCCTGAAGACCATACCCCGACCGCCAAGTCCTTAAACCCCAAACCCTACAACCCTTAGGGTTTAGGGTTGGTCTCACATCTGCACTCTGGCAGCCCCAAACCTCCAAGCTCGAAGGCCTCCCCCGATGCACCCAAACTCCCGCCTCAGCTTAGGACCTCAGGATTTCCTCACACCAAACCCCCAAAATAGCTGCCTTTTTGCGGACTTAGAAGTATAGAGAACTTTAATCATGATAAGGAGCCCCTACCCTAAACCCTAAACATCCCCAAGCCCTAGAAAGGTGGGTTAGTTGGGGTCCAGGTAGAGTTTAGGGAAGTTAGGGTCCCCTGGGCCTCCTTCAGATGTAAGCCCCTTGGGACCCTAAGTAACACCGGCAGTGTCAATGACCCCTTGGCTTGAAACTAGGAGCTTAGGAGTTTAGGAGGTTTAGGGTTTAGGGTACACCTTGAATCGATAAACCCTTGCTAGATTGGGTATATACTACAGTACAACTTAACTCAAAAAAAATCCTACGGCCCACAGCTAGGGTCGGGTCCCGCGGAAGAACCGAGACAGCTTCCCTCTGGGGCTGCGCACACCTTCTCAGACCAACCGCCTGAGCCTTGCAGATCAGGGTTTTGGGCTTAGGGGTTCAGGGCTTCAGGGCTTTAGGGGTTGAGGGGTTGAAGGGTTGAGGGGTTGAGGGGGTTAGGGTCTAGGGTCTAGGGCTTAGGGCTGGGGGTTTAGAGCTTATGGTTTAGGCCCCGCGGTTCGTGGCCGAGGGCTTTCGGGCGTCATCACCTTGTCATCATCACTGTCGTCACCGAGACTGTCGTGGCCCATGCACTAAACCTCTATAGCCCTAAAGCCCCAGACCTGTAAGCCACCCAGACCCCCAAAACCCCCTCAACCCCCTAAACCCTAAACGCGCCAAACCCAGAACAAAACCCTAAGCCCAACCCCAACCCCCCCTCTTCAAAACAAGACACCCAAACCCGAAACCCCTAAATAATGCCTCCTTGCTATGAACTTCCTTGACCAGAATCAAAAAGCCCTGTTCTTCCGGGCTTTCGGGCAAAGGATCAGGCCCAACTCTGCAGCGACCTCCAGGCTCCAAACCTGACTGTTTCAGGGTTGAGGGTTTAGGGTTTAAGGTTGAGGGTCCGGGTTTAGGGCTTTAAGGGTTACTACGGCTGTAAGGGCACTATGCGTACATTGGCAAGGTTTCCGTAATTGAAGGAATTCTATGAGGGCTCTCCCAGGCGGACTTTAGCAGGGAATGAGAGAATGAGTGGGGCAGGGTCTTGGGAGGAAATCATCAGGGACTCTGAAGGTTTCGAGGTGTGGAGGAGTCCCGCACTCTTAGGGCTTTCTCTGGGATTCTAAAGCCTCCCTTGCAGCTGTCGTGTACGTACTGCGGGTGTAGGACTTCGGGCATGTGAGTTATGGGAACGATGCAACACCCGGTACCGCCATACCTGGGATCACCAGCCGCGTAAAAGAAATCCACCAAACACTGATGTCAATGATCATCACCATCACCATCGAACACCATCACTATCATCCTCCTAAGCATCATCATCACCGGCGTTACCACAACCGGGACCTAAGCATGGGGTGCCGATCGCCCGACCTCCTCCACCATGGAATCCGATCGGAACTTGACCTCTCCTGCCGGCTTCGGGCGATCGTGTGGTCTTTAGCGCTTCAAGGGCTCGGCAGTCATTAGTGTTTAGGATCAGGGTTTCGGGTTCGGGGATGTCCGAAAAGCCGAAATTCTCGCAATGTCAAGTCCGAGCCTGTGGCAGTGTCAAGAGCGACCACCTCGGGACACGCAGTGTTTAAACCTCTCAACCCCTCCATACAGCCCCGAAGCCCACCGGTAAGCCCAAGGGAATCCTAGATGCAGAACCCCTTGAGCTGAAACCTTGACGTGTACACCGAAAGCCTAAACGCTAAGCCGTGGAGCGTGCCGGGCAGGTCGTTGGAACTCAGAATCTGGCGTTTCCGTTCTCCCCACTGACAAAGGCGGTCCCTGTGGTGTGCAGAGCAGGCTTCCAGGCTCTCGGTAGTAAGAGTTGTCAGTCTGGAACTTAGGCCCAGGCCTGTTAAGACTTAGGGACTCATAAGGTTCAAGGCTGAGGGTTCAGAGCTCGGGACTTCGGCTCAGGGTTCGGGATGGAGGCCGCTTCCCGGTATAGCCCTAAACCCTGAACCCTGAACTTGGCCCTGAACCCTAAACCCTGAACCCTAAACCCTAAACCCTGAATTTGGCCCTGAACCCTGAACCCTGAACTCTGAACCCTGAATTTGGCCCTGAACCCTATAGCCCTAAACTTGGCCCTGAACCTATAACCCTAGACCCTCAACCGTTTAGGCCGTTTAGGGCTTCGGGATTTCTGGTTTCGCACTTCGGCTTCGGGGCTCTCCAGGCCCTGAGTCCCGAACACCGACGGCCACAGCACAAGAAGAGAAGCCTGAACCCTAAAGGCCAAAGAAATAACAGTGATAATTTATAATGATAGTTAATATTTGTAATAATGATTTAATAATGATGATAATAGCAAGTAGTCCTAATCATACGTGATAATAATCCCTAAATACCGAACCATGAGGGCTCACAACTCGGACAACGCCAGACCTGGTCTCTCGGCTCGCAGTCGGTGATCAGTAGCATGCCTAAACGGTTTAGGGTTTAGGGTTCAGGGTTTGAGCATCAATCAATCGCATTCAGAAAAAAAACAACCCAAAGCCACTGACTCCTGGGTCCCAGCATGACATTTGCTTGGTCATGGCCAGCTGGCTCTCCGTTCCCTGAGCTGTTGGCTCTTTGCTCGTGGTGCCTTCCACGCGGTCTCCAACCGAAACGGACGAAAGCAAAATCAGAAGCACTTGTCGCTTCAGTCACATAAGTGCGTCCATTCACCTGGACAGTGCAACAAATTCCGCAACAGATAGTTGACGTTCGCAGCACTGTTTCACATGCAGGTTGCAGATGTTCTCGAAGCTCATCAGACATCGTCGGGCTCCTTTGATGTTTCCGACTCAGCCATGCGGCCACTTGGGGAATACTTCTTAATTGGGCTGTGGCAACTCTCACTGTGAGTGTGCTCGTCAACACCGCCTAGCTCTTGGTCCTCTGTAATTCGAAGCTTGAACAGCAGCTTCATGACTCCCATGATGATGGCAGTGCCGACGGCAGACAAACCCCCACCAGCCAGCGCACCAGCAATCTGCTTGCCCAACAGCACGAATCTACCACCGTAGATGAGGCCTTCGTCAACCGCAAAAATGCCCGTCAAGATGGCATCGGCAAAGCCACCAGAGCCGTGCAAGCCGAAGGCGTCAAGAGTGGCATCCACCAAGTTGATCCTGTTCACCGCCTCAACAATGAGATAACACCAAAGGAGCGCCCAAGGCGCCAATGGCAATGCTCCAGCCAGGTGTCACAAAGCCGGCTGCGGACGAGACCTGCAACGGCACCGACAGATGCACCGACACTGGTTGACTTGCCCTTCAGGACACGCTCAAGCGCCAGGAAGGTCAGCATGGAGGAAGCCGCAGCCACGAAAGAGGTGGCCACTGCACGAGCTGCCACTCTGTCTGTGGTGGACAAAGCAGAGCCGCCGTTGAATCCCAACCAGCCAAACCAAAGCAAGAAAACCACCCAAAATCCCGAAGGGGGAATTGGCCGGGCCCATGCGTGGGCCACGGATTGCATCGGCAACAAGGCCGGACACACCTGAGCTGATGTGGACCGGCAAAGTCGAGAGCTCACAGCTGGCCGATCCAGCCGCCAGGTCCCACTGGGTTTGGCACAAAGGTGTTTAGATCAGAAGGGACCACAGGGCCAGCATGATGCAGTAGGCACTGAAGCGCACACTCTCCGCCAAGGATCCGGAGATAATGGCAGTAGCGATGATGGCGAACGTCATCTGGATTATTTAGTTTAACGACGAAGCTCCGCCAGAAAAGACCAGTGAAAGCAGCGCCAGCGGAGACTGCATGAAGCCATAGGCCATGCGATGCAAAGTTGCAGCCCAAACATGTGGAGTGAAGTCGTAGCCCAAACCAAACCAAAGCCCTCAACGAAGAAACCTCACCAGCCAAGCCCAGCGAAGAAACCGCCAGCGGAATCTGCATGAGGCCACACTCCATGCGATGCGCACTTGCTGCCCAAACATGCGTTGTGAAGAAACATCCCAAGAAAAACGAATCCCTTCCAGAAGAAAGCAAGCGAAGCTATGCAGAGCCGTCTTGTAACATGCCAGTGGCGAAAATTAGATCACCAATGCAAAAAACGAAGCCTTCCCTGGCATCAGCAGGGCTATGCATTGTGCTCGCCGGGAGCGAGCTGATGGTGAAAGCCATCCGAAGCTCTGCCGATCTCACGAACCTGAGCGCAATGTCTTAACACTGCGAAGTCTTCGGCCGAAGTAGTGCCTAGCCGAGGCCACCCCAATCTTCTGCACAGCGCTTCAGCAGCCGGTACCACCGGGCGTGTGTTCGAAAAGGCACTGCATTCCCACAACAGATGCTCCCAGTTAGGGGTGACGGGCTGTTCACAGAACCTACATGCAGTAGGCATGCCCTCGCCTCGCATCTTGGAGTAGCAGCAAACTGACAAGCCTGCACCGACCATGCATGCCCTCATAGACTGATTGCTGGAATTGTAGCAATACCTAGCTTTCGTAACGACTGCTTCCTGATACGCGACTTGCCCCCGTAGCTGGCGGCTGTCACGACGATCCTTCTCCAAGAATGCAGCAAACTGAGCTCGCCGCCAAGTCTCCCGCAAGTCATGCAGCGCACGTTTGAGCCACTGATCAAAACTGCCAAAATGTTGCCGAAAAGGCCACTGAATATTTGTACCATGCTGTTGTGATGTAAAGCCACCGGGGATCTGTTGAAAGCCCAGACTGTACAACGCCTCACACATCATACTGTACCATGCCCCTCCCACCAGACCCTGCCCATGGCTAAGCCAGAAGTGCTGAGCTCGCGCCAGAGAAGCAAAGCTGTCTTGAGCAGCCTTGAAACGAGGATTGACCCAATGACCCTGAAGCAATTCCCACAAAGCCCTGGCACCCTGACGGTGCCCTCTGATAGCGAACTTGATCGCCGCGCCTAGCTTCCGACTCTCTTCAGCTGGGATGTTATGCATGAAACGACCCCACACCATCTTCGGCACCACCCGCGTTCGAACCAGGTTGCTTTTGGCACTAAGAGCGAGCGGCAGGATGCCGATCCGCTGTAAAATGGCCCGGCCTTCTTCGATGCGTTGCAGAAGAGTACGCGGCTCCCCTGCTGACTCCTGCACAAAATCAACGCCTAGGACTCTCGTCTGTGGCACCACGCCGTCATGGGAGAAGCCAGCAGCATGCAAGGCTGCGACGTCATGAGCCTGTTTGGCTACCACGCGCATCTTTGTAACGTTCTCATGCATGCCAAGTCTGGCGGTCCACCGCCGCCAAAAACAAGCGACCTCCCATGCTTGAATGGCGCTGCGCGCTATTGCGTTGCGATCGTCGATGAACAGCGTCTGTTGAGCGCCTGCAAGCTGAGGTTGCCGATGGAACTGCTTTGCGGCGGCTTCCAGTAGTAGGACAAAGGCGACCGGAGAAAAGGGATCGCCTTGTGGCAGGGACGTGCGCACCGTCTTTGGTTCGGCCTGCACGTGGCGTCCCAGCTGCAACCATCTTTGTTGGCATCCCCACATGTGTGCGAAGTAACGCTCCCATTGAAGCGGAAATCCAAAGTGTCGAAGAATGCCCAACGCCAATTGCGGGTGAGCAAAATCAAATCCTTTGCAGAGATCAAGAGAGACTAGAAAGGTGCCCGCTTCCCATCGTTCAATCAGATGCAGAAGGGCAGTTTGGACGTTGCGTCCAGCTACCACGCCATGTTCATCATCTGACACGATGTGTTTGACCCAAGCTTGTACTGCCACCTGCTTGGCCATGGATGACGCCACCACTCTGGCCAAAACGCTTTGGATGCTGATTGGCCGCATGTCTTTAGCAGCGACGCCTTGGTGGGACTCCTCCACCTTGAACAAGAACACGTACGCTGTCAACTGGGGCGGCCAGGAATTTCGAGAAGCCCACCGAAGCCAGAGGGTGTAGAAAATTGCCCATGCTGTCTGCGGCCAGGAGCTTATTTCGTCTCCGTGCCAGCCGTCCATGCCAGCAGCTCCACCGCGTTTGCGGCGTGCTTCTTGATGTAACTCAGCCGCTGACAAAGTCCACTCTTGGCGAGGCCGGGGGGGGCCCCTGTCGAGATTGCCTTCCCGGAGCCTAGTAAGCTCTTCACAAGCAGGATTGCGGTTCCACACTGTTTCCCAGAAAGTAGTAAGTTCAACGAAAGCTTCGTCAAGCGAGGCCGTGATATTACCATCCTGCTTCCTGATGGCAGCCGGTGTAGGCGAGCATTGCTGCTTGAGCCAAGTCGTACAAGCCTTGCCCTGGGCAGCCATTTTCCTCCTCCAAGTAGCAAGCTGCGTGTTGCGACGCTCACGGCTGAGCGCGTCCATGGCCTCCTGCGCTCGGTGACAGAGTGTACCCAGGTGCGCTGTGAAGTTTTCGACGTAAGCGACTTCAGGCGGCCAAGTGCTGCGAACCTTCCTCACCAGCGGACCCGCCGTGAGTTGAGCGGAGACGCGACGACGAAGCTCCCACACTCGACCGCTCCACTTAGCCAGTTGTCGTTGTTTCAGCGTGGTGTCCCGCGCCGAAGCATGGCTAGCTGCGTCCAACTGCTGGAAAGAAGGCCTCGATCCTTTCTCCCTGTGGTGGCCGAGAGAGGGGGCTTTGCCACCACAAGCAACGATAGCGGCAACCTGTGCCCTTTCAGCAGCTTGGTTAAAGGCCGCCCACTCTTCCTCCGCTGTGGTCTCCTCGGGGGTAGGATGCATCAGGTGGTTTCCGATGATCCTAGTGGATCGGAGCGTGGAAAGAGGCTGTTGGCACGTAGGAATCTTAAGCTGTAGTTCGACCCACACCAACTTGTGGTCAGAGACCTTTTCCTCACCAAGCTCCACGTTGGACCTGAAAGGAGTGGCTTCCAGGTTGCGATTGGAAAGCATCAGGATGCCGTAGTCAATGGCTCGCCCGTCCCATCGGGTAGGCGTGTACACTGTCTCCTCTTTGGCCGCCAGGACGTGGCAACCAGCATTGAAGAAATGATTGTCTTCAGGGGTTGAATTCCAATCTCCAATGCCCAGCCAAGGTTTGCCTCCCTGGACGGCAGGAATCATAGCCTCGCTGAGTACATCGACGAGCCCTCCTTGAGGGACCAAGCTGGGTCGCTGCCAAAGCCCTGAAACCACAAAGGCACCGAAGTCGATGTGAACCACCTCCCCTTCTTGCCCAAGGTAGCTGCCGCAACATGAAGCTTTAACGCCTAAAGAAACAAACTGCGAAGAGCACGCCGCCGTAGAAACTGTTGCCAGCGCCTGCAGCGTTGGCCACCCACCATGCTTTGTAACCATGCTCCTCTATGTGGCTCTGTAACTTCTTGGTTTCAAAAGGTGTGCCCCGTAGCTCTTGCAACACGAATGCCTGCGGCCGTTGCTGAAGGATGATTGGCACCGCCAGGTAGGCATTGGAGAGCCCGTTGACATTCATGCTGGCAATGCGAAAAACCGGCGACTGTTGTTGCGATGAAGGCCCAGGGTTGCTCTCGATGTCACCGTCTTCCAACAGCTCATGCCGGATACGGTCTAAGTGCACTTTCCGCGACTTAAAGGCGCAACTGGCGGACGAGGTTGACTTCTCCGCCACTAAGGCTCGCAAGTCTCGCTTCCTCCGCTTGCCGTTGATGGTGCTGAAAAATTCTGGGTCAACACCAGGATGCATAGTGGCAATGTGTGCTCGCCGTTGGTGTTCCAGACGCCGGGGCTTGTCCGCACTGAGCCACAAGTGACATATGTCACACTTCCAGCTCGGTAGGCCCTTGCGCTTGCAAATCTTCGTGCCTTGGCACAGCTCAGGATGGTACTTGTTCATGTGCGCCCACACCTTCTTGCCTCCTTTACGCGCATTAGCCGCCTCGAGTGTCACGTGGCGCTCCTCACATGTCCAGACGAAGGGACCTGTGGCGGTCTTGATGGCTTTTCATTGCTTTGATGGCCCGGGGTGGCTGCGCGACAAGCTTGGTCGCGCGCTTGCGCTTTCTATCCTCGCTTGCGTGGGCCTTCAGAACAGCCTTAGCCAGGCATTTGCCCTTCTCGGGACGGCCGATGGTTTTCGTCAGCTCCGCTGAGCCTTGTTCGGCTCTTTTCACCTCCTTGGGGGACATCTTGTAGCAGCGCTTGAGGACTTCCTTATCCTCCTTGCTTGCCTTGGTCCAAGACTGCTTGAAGCTTTTGCCCCTAAATTGGTTGATGCGGTCGTCTCGCCCTTCGCATTGCAGGCCGATGTCCTCCTCGATGGATGTTCTGAGGAGGCTGAACGAACGCCAGCATCTCCCGCAAGTCGTGCATCCCCACCTCGAGCCGCCCGCGGTAAAAGGGAGCGGCGCCAAACTGTGAGTGGTTTTCTCACGGTTGTCAGCTATGAACTGGAAGAATTTGCAACTTCTCCACAGAACGGTCGCTCGCTGTTGTACGCTGCCGTATGTGTCTCGCAATGCCGGGACATATGTTGGTGTCCCGCCCAACTGCTTGATGAGATGGCACATGGTTGGGACCGGCTTGGTGCGTCCAAGCCTCGAGTCCAAAGTTTTGACAACCTCCTCAATCGGCGCCTGCACCATCTCGCAAACACATAGCCCCTGGACTGCCAGAAGATGGCCCGCCACGTTGCACGGCGGAAGAACTCGAAGCTTTGTCCACGGATTGCTTTGCCTCTCTGCTGCTGGAGGAATGTGCCTTTTTCCTTGATGTCTTAAGGGAGGCCTTGCATGAAGAATCGGATGCAAAATCACTCAACTTCAAAGACGAAGGCTCCTTACGATGACCACCGCCTCGAGACGTCACCGATGCAAAATCACTTAGCCTGATAGACGCCGAGCCGCTGGCTGGACCACCACCTCTCATTCGCTTGATGTTGGCGATCTCCTCCTCCGTATCTTCAAGGACGATGGGTGTCATCTCATTCTGTTGCTTTGATCTTGTACCAAGCCTGTATGTCGACCTCGGACACAGACTCCCAGTGCGCCGCGCCGTAGTCGTAATAGAGCGTGATCGCCTCCTTGCCTTCGTGATTGAACTCTTTCACCTCTCCCCAAGACGTGGCCACCAGAACCTTGACTTTCAGTGCCTCGGCCAGCACGTTGAGCTCGTAAGCACCGGCCCAAGTGCCGACCTTACGCAGCTCGGTGAGGAAGTCATCGAAGGAAGCGGTAGTAGCTTTGCCCTTGGCGTCCGTGTTGTCCCATTTGCGGCTCCATTTGTCTTTGGACTTGTTCAAGTAGGCATGAGTGAACTCCCGGATTTGTCGATGGCTTCGTTTGCGTTCGTTAGGCCGTAGAATCTCCAGCTGATGAGCGACGGCTAGGAATAGGCAGTTTCCGCCGCCGTCGTTGCGGTGTTTTCTACCGCCATAGCCCCAATGATCAAAGCCCCTCAGCGCCGACTTGTTGGTGGACTCGGTCTCGGTGGCTTTTCGCTTGCCATGCTGTTGGGCGTCCCCTTGCCCGTCAACGTCCATGTGCTGCGGCTCCTTGGTACCCTCCGAGGTTGACACGCCGGCTGGCGAGTCCGTCTTGGTAGATGCTTTATGTGGTTGCGTCAGCCTCGTGCTCGATGTGGTAGTCGTGGTTGCGCCATGTCCCTTGCCACTGCTTTTTCCATAGGGTTCCAGGTTGCTCAGCTGGACTGGCGAAGTTCTCAATGGAGTAACCTGTCCCCAGGCTGTGCGTCGCTTGCGGCTGCTTTTGGTGAAAACCAAGTGCAATTGCTCGCCATCGCCGTCCTCCGCCGTAGTTTGCACCAACTCCTCTATGTCGCGTCTGCTCGCACGAAATGTCCATGCCCTTCTGCCCTTCGTGAGGATCTCGATGTCATGGAAGCCGGTTGCTTTAATGAGAGATTCCGCGTCTTCAATGTGCAAGAAAGGCGGAGCGCCTTCCATGGTCCAATGGGTGGTTGTGGGATTCTTCGCCGCCTCAGTAGCAGAAACTCGCACTCCAAGTTGATACTTACCGAGTACGATGCCCTGGCCCTGGCCCATGTCGTTGCGTAGCCTGCCCGCGTAGTCGCTCCACGTCCCCTTGCCATCCCAGGGGATCCAGCGTACTGCGCCTTCAAGTTCCATGCCCATGGGTTGTATGAAGCAGCGATCCCCGCCATGTAGAGCTCCAGAATGATTCATGAGCTCTTTCGCGAAACTAGCCTGGGAAACACGAGCTAATCCTCTAATAGCCTGTGCTCCGTCGGCTGCCGTATGAAGTTCAAATCCCCACATGTCATAAACTTCAGTTCTCGCCTTCGGGATTGCCTCATGTAGCCAAGCGCGTGCCTGTTGTGCGGGCTTGGCCACCGTCTGCCTCCACTGCTGTGCGAAGCGAGTGTCAATGACCATCCGCACCACCACACTGTCCTCGCGTCTCCGGGCGCGCCCGATCTTCACAACCTCCGTCGTATTACAAGATCTCTGTTTAGGCGCTATCCCGAAGTGGCATGCCCCAACCGCCTCTGACTTGAGCCTTGGTGCCTATGTTGCCAGCAGCGCGCACCCAAGTCGCAGACTCCAACCATGGATGAGGATCATCCTCATCCTTGGCTCGAGCTCGGCCTGTGACGAAGACCGTGCCCTTGAGTCCCTCAACTTGTCCAAACAATGCAGTTGCTTCCGTGGCCTCCCGGAAGTCCTCGGCATGAACTAACACCCGCTCCCCAACCTGAAAGTCCTTCTTATCGAGGTGATCCGCAAAGTCCGCGTTGTCAATGAACAGGTGCTGGGCCCCGAACTCCTGAGCTCGAGGACGCCATCGTACTTGTTGCCACTGCTCGTTGACTCCCTGGACTCCTCGTTCATTTTGCCATCGGCGTTTGCGCTGGTCAATCTCCGCGTGCTGTGTCACAATCTTACGTGAAGACGAGGGCCACCTGGAACAAGTAGAGGGCCACCAAGAATCCGCAGTCCAGGAGGAGCGGTAATCGTGATCCTGATCCCACGCGCCATTGTGTGCCGCAGCCTGATCCGAACTGCCGCTTTCCCACTTGTCCAGCCGGGCAACCAGTCTTCGCAAGTTATCCCGCAGAGTCCCAGGCTTATGGTGCTCAATCAACGATGACAACTCAGCGAGGAGCCAGGTATCCAGCTCGTCTTCGTCATCGTGCGTCACGGTGGCTCCGAGCAGACTCTTAAGGCCTGCCAACAATGCACTTTCGCCAGTTTATTCTCACCCCTTCGACGACTCACATCAGCACCAGCGCCTCCACCCCGCATGCGTCGTCGGTTGCCCCGCAGAATCAGCTGCAAACGCTTCCTCAGCAATGTCGCACCCCGCCGCCCATGTAAGCGATAGATTGCCCTCCACCGACGGCGCTGCCACGCATAATTATCGCCGTCCTCGGATTCGCAGAAGACCTCGCCGCCGACGTCGAGGCCTTTTGGATGAGAGACACTTGCCCCGTCCCAGCCATGCCCATAGTCGCCAAGCCATGCAGCGACCACAGAGCCAAGCCAGAACCATGCTGCACGTGAGGAGTGTGAAGAAAGTGACGCCCTCCGCACATTTGCTCCTGAAACAGGACCGCTCCGACCACCCCCTAGATCACGAAGGGGGCGTTGGCCGGGCCCAGGTCCTTCTCAACGTGCTTGCGTGGGCTGAGGATTGCACCGGCAACGAGGCCGGACACACCCGAGCTGATGTGGACCACGGTTCCACCTGCAAAGTCGAGAGCTCCCAGCTGGCCAATCCAGCCGCCCGGTCCCCAAACCCAGTGGCNACAGTGAGGTAACACCAAGGAGCGCCCAAGGCGCCAATGGCAATGCTCCAGCCAGGTGTCACAAAGCCGGCTGCGGGTGTGATGACCACGAGACCTGCAACTGCACCGACAGATGCACCGACACTGGTTGACTTGCCCTTGAGGACACGCTCAAGCGCCAGCCAGGTCAGCATGGAGGAAGCCGCAGCCACGAAAGTGGTGGCCACTGCACGTGCTGCCACTCCGTCCGTGGTGGACAGAGCAGAGCCACCGTTGAATCCCAACCAGCCAAACCAAAGGAGGCAGCCACCCAAGATCACGAAGGGGGCGTTGGCCGGGCCCAGGTCCTTCTCAACGTGCTTGCGTGG
>BGNK01004352.1:418-16428 GCA_003297005.1 Symbiodinium sp. clade A Y106
AGGGGGACGGGGCTTGCGATTTGTCTTTTGGGATACGAATTTCTTCCAAAATCTTAAGGGGGACGGGGCTTGCGATTTGTCTTTTGGGATACGAATTTCTTCCACAATCTTAAGGGGGACGGTGCTTGCGATTTGTCTTTTGGGATACGGGGCTTGCGATTTGTCTTTTGGGATACGGATTTCTTCCAAACTCTTAACGGGGACGGGGCTTGCGATTTGCCTTTTGGGATACGAATTTCTTCCAAACTCTTAAGGGGGACGGGGCTTGCGATTTGTCTTTTGGGATACCAATTTCTTCCAAACTCTTAACGGGGACGGGGCTTGCGATTTGTCTTTTGGGATACGAATTTCTTCCAAACTCTTAGGGGGACGGGGCTTGCGATTTGTCTTTTGGGATACGAATTTCTTCCACAATCTTAAGGGGGACGGGGCTTGCGATTTGTCTTTTGGGATACGAATTTCTTCCACAATCTTAAGGGGGACGGTGCTTGCGATTTGTCTTTTGGGATACGAACTTCTTCCACAATCTTAAGGGGGACGGGGCTTGCGATTTGTCTTTTGGGATACGAATTTCTTCCACAATCTTAAGGGGAACGGGGCTTGCGATTTGTCTTTTGGGATACCAATTTCTTCCAAACTCTTAGGGGGACGGGGCTTGCGATTTGTCTTTTGGGATGCGCGTTTCTGCCAAAATCTTAATAATTTAAATCCGGAGGCCTCCCGCATATTTAAATTATTTAAATTATTTAATTCCCGGGCTCCCGGACCCCACCCCGGGACCCTCCCCCAGGGTTTAAATTATTTAAATTATTTAAATTATATAAATTATTTAAATTATGTATTTGGGGCCGGGAATTAAATAAAATTATTTAATTCGGGCCGGGAAATTTACATAATTTAAATGCTGGGGAGGGGTCCGCGGGGGGGTCCGGGGCCTCGGGAATTAAATAATTTAAATAATTTAAATCCGGAGGCCTCCCCCATATTTAAATTATTTAAATTATTTATTTCCCGGGCTCCCGGACACCACCTCGGGACGNCGAAAACCGAACAGGGGTTTAGCAACTTTGCGTGACAAAATTTGGTGCGATCGGGCTGCGACCTTGTCAAAGTGCTGCAGATACCACAGGGAAACCGAGCAGGGGTTTAGCAACTTTGCCTGACAAAATTTGGTGCGATCGGGCTGCGACCCTGTCAAAGTGCTGTAAATACCACTCGAAAACCGAGCAGGGGTTTAGCAACTTTGCGTGACAAAATTTGGTGCGATCGGGCTGCGACGCTGTCAACGTACTGTTTATACCTCACGAAAACCGAGCAGGGGAATTCGTCTCCCAAAAGACTAAATTATTTAATTCCCGGGGCCCCGGACCCCCCCCCCGGACCCCCTCCCCAGGATTTAAATTATTTACATTGCAAAACGATCTTTTCACCTGTGATTCCAGGGCTGCGGTAGGTATGTCTGCGAGGTTAAACCTGTAACACCCCGCCTCGGTGGGAAGGGCCTCCTGTCTACAGCCCGACCCACCGTCAAAAAAACTTTCTGGAATGGGCTTTAAAGGACGCTCACCCTCCGATGCAGTCGCGACAAGCAGTGTAAGCCCTCACTTGTGAGTTCCTAATGTGACCGCACCCAGGAAGGTGAAAACGCGTTCCGCGGCTAGTGGTCACATGGACCGTCTCTGGCTCGCGCCGGGCTCGCAGCCTTTCAAAGGCCTGTTGAAGCCTTCGGCTTTCGGCCCTAGCCTCCTTCAACGCCTCACTGTACACTGCTTCCTCGCGGCACTTCTGTGCCACCAGCTCCTGGAGCTCTGTGCACCTGCGCACATACTCCTCGCTGAACAACCTCTCTCCCTTGCTCATGCCTAGGCTTGCTTGCACTCCTCTGTGGTGGCCCTCGATGGGTTCCCACAGTGTGGCTTCCTCTTGCCCTGATTCCGGAAACAGCCTCCCAGCTCCACTTAAGCAGCCTGAAGGTGAAGTAGGGCAAACCAAAGAAAACCAAAAGCACTACCAAACCCACCGCAGCCGTCGCCATGATCTGTGCGGCCAGTTCAACATCCCAGCCGCTTGCCCACGCAGCCAGGCCCAAGCCCTGGACGCCGTCGACCAGCAGCCTCCTTGTCTCGCTGACCGTACGGCCGGCCGGAAGGTTCTCGAGCTCCCATCGTGAACAATAGCTCTCGGATCCTCGTTCCCTGCAGGGGCTTGGTCCCCACATCTGCAGGGTTGGTTGTGCCAGCTATCGGGCCAACGTTGATCTCTGCCCGCTTCACGTAGGCCTGGCTCCAAAGCCACCCTGCTTGCAGATGGTGCACCCTTCCACAGCCAAGCCGCTGTGTGATCGCTCTCGCTGAGGCGCTGTCACTCCTGCTCCTGAGGTCCACCGTGAACTCGCCGCCCCCGATGTACTCGAGGCAGTCGCGAAGGTATAGGCCCTCGCAGGCGCCGCCAATCATAGCGACAAACTCGCTCTCGGCTGAGCTCAGGGCGATGGCCTTCTGGGTCCTGACAGCAGACCCCACCAGAGACCCGCCGACAAAGTACTGCATGGAACTTCTGCTCTTTCTCGTTCGCTTGCAGCCTCCCCAGTCGGCGTCGGTTAAGCATTCCAGAACCACCTTGAACTCAACGCCCGTCTTGTGCTGCAGCTCCTCGGTGCCCTCGCAGGAGAAGGAAGCGCCATTCCGGATGGGCCGGATCAGGAAGCCGACCTCAGGGGTGTGGAGTAGGCAGCCAACCACCCGACACAACCACTTCATCGCCATCACCGTCGGGCAGCTCATCTTCGAGCTCAAGATGCAGACAGCAAACTGCACATCTGGCCGGGAGTGGGCCAGGTAAAGAAGCCGACCGACCGACTCCTTGTATACTTTGGCTTCCTCGAAGCCAAGCTCCTTGCTGCCGTCCGGCTCCAAGAAGCTGTTGTCGGCTGGGCTGTCGCGCGGCTTGACCCGTGACCCGAGAGTCCCTTGCAAAGACTCTAGGTACTTCCCATTTGAGTACACCACCACACCTTCAAGCGTCTTCACATAGCGCCGCTTTAGAAACTCGATGCTGTCCCCGACGTTCACCAACGGCGGGCTGACCTGCAACATCACATGGCTCCCGAAGGTCTCTTCAAACTTGGCTCGCTCACTGGCCGTGCTAGCTAGCAGGCCGTCGTCGGCATGCAGGATCCGCCCTGTGTCCTTCCCCTTCTCGGTGCTCTTAAAGAGAGTCGGCTCCTTCGTGTAGCTCTCCAGGTTCGCCTGATATTGCGGGCAAAGTTGAACCACGCTGAAGCCCCGATCCTCTGGCCGGGTAGAGGGCGATCAAGGACTAAGGTGACCGTCCCCGGCGTGTTGTCCCCGAACATCGCACGCTCGACCTGAATAGTCACGGGATTGGGCTGGGGGACATTGAGGTAGGCATCCTTCACGTCAACCGTGGTAAGCTCAAGTCCCTTCGAAAGGGCCCAGGCCACAGCGTCGAGGCTGGGGCAAATAGCTCCTGGGTGTAGGGCGACATACTCCGGAACTCGCGGCCCACCAGCCTGCTCCTTCTCAGCCAGCCTGGCCGCTTCCTCCAATCCCGGACGACCTTAGCGGTTAGGACCTGGCAGCCGCTGGTGTCCTCATTTTCCTCCGGCCACCTAGCAACACCCATCTCGATCAACCGCGTGATCTCCTTCCGGTCCGCCTCGCGGTCAACCTCGTGGAGCTCCTCCGGTGTAAGTTCAGGCGGGCTCTCGGCATCGGCGTCCCACCACGTGTCATTGAACTCCTCTGCCAACTCGCTTTCCTCCGCCATGGTGTCGCATAGGTCTTCGCCCCAATTCTCAAAGTCAGCCAGCTCACCCGGCTCGATGTCACCATGTACCCTGCTCACACCAGCAAACCCAGGCGGGTAAAGACCACTTGGTGACCTAAAAGACGAGGCCTGAGGACTCATAGCTGGACGGTCTAGTAGGAGACGTGGGCGCTTAGGAGCCGCCGTTCCCTCAAGCTGTGGTGCATCACGTGGCATAGGTGGTCTGGACACATCTGACATGTCATTGGGTCCAGGTGTTTGCGACTGTCCTGCCGGTTCTTGCTGTGTGCTGGACTGTTGCTGTTGCTGTTGCTCTTGCTGTTGCTGTCCGCTCCTTCTCGGCCCCGGTGTTTGCGACTGTCCTGTTGGTTCTTGCTGTGTGTTGGGATGCTGCTGTTGCTGATGCTCTCCCACTGCTGCTGCTGGTGCCGCCGCGCTCGCTGGTGGCGTCCTCGGGGAGGAAGAAGATGCCGAAGACGACGACGAGGAAGTAGGTGGATCAGTCCCGCCTCGCTCTCCAATCTCCGCGGCACCGGCGTGGTAGCAGCGATGCTCTCTGCTGCGGCCTTCCCCGCTGCACAGGCCAGGTTCTCGAGAGCGGCCGTGTCAGGCAGCAACGGAACAGGGGCGCCAACTGAGGAATAGAGTGGCCTTTTCCTCCTGGCCGTTCCAAGGCAGGACCAGGGCAGCCCCTTCACACTGAGCACCATTGTTGCATCCCACTGCTCGCTTTCCGGTAGTCGGCGAATGCTTTCGACCACACCATTGGCTGTGCCTAAGATGTGCGAGGCATTGCGGTCGTTGATCCCCAACCATATGCCTCTTTCCCACTGGAGGTCAGCTTTGTGCTTGGAGGGCTTGTAGTAGATGCACTTCTCGCCGAAGGGAAGCAGCTTCCCGCGGTACCGCCTTCCAAACATGATCTCATAGGGCGGTGCGCCACGGGACCCGCACGCATAGCGATTGTGGAGAAAGGCAGCGTGTCTGTTGATCCACGCAAAGACGTGGCAGTGGCCCTCGAGCTTTGCCTTGATGCGGTCCTCCAGGAAGCTTCGCAAGGTCAGGCCTCCACGCCGGATTGTGTCGATGGCCTTCTCCACCTGCCCGTTGCTAGCGTGCGACCCTTTCTCGATAAGGCGAGTGTTGGTGACCAGGCCCAGGCGTGAACGGCAAGCCTGCACCGCATTGAGAGCCTGTTTCACTGAAGGCTCGGGGTCCCCTTGCACCAGGATTGCTCACCTGAAGGCTCAGTCGCACGAGGTGTTCCGTGACCCGCTTTAAGGAGCCGACGCCTTTCTCGAGTATGGGGAGGCAGGTGATGCTTTCGGAAGCCACCAAAGAAAGCCCAAACTGGTCCCGGTAGTCGACGGGCTTCTCAAGAGGGTCGCTTCCGATACCGCCTGCCTCGGCATTGGGCTCATCCGGTGCATTCTCTTGGGCTGGCTCGGCTCCAGGATTGGATCTCGGGGCGACCGCTTCGCCTTCCTGGATCTCGTGCTTCTGCTGGGTGGAGCCATAGGCATAGTCAATCTGGATCATAGGTTCGGGCCGCTCTGTGTCCTTGACTTCCTGCTCGCCTGGCGCTGCCTTGGCGTGTGGGCTCTGGCGGCTTCTCCCAATGACGCAGGCTTCGCACCAAGACTGGAAAGGCTGGTGCGTCACGTTGTGTAGCTCCTGCTGGCGGGCCGACGGCAAGATGGGAGCCCGCGGTGCTTCAGCCAGTACATCTTCCGGGCAACCTCTGCCGTCATCTGGTACTCAAGCTTCTCCCTCTGGAGCCTAAGGCGCCGAAGCACCTTATCTTTCCCACCGCTTCTCGAAATCCCCTGGCTGTCACAGAGCTCCCTCAGCTTCTTGAGGGGCGTGTCGACACTGAGAGCCACCCCTTCGAGCTGATCGTCGGCCTGCCCCGGTAGGTCCTCAACCTCTCTGCCGCCAACTGCCACCTGGTCGCCGCCCTCAAGCTCAAGGTCGGGGTCAATGCCACCCTCGTTGTCTCCATGAGCCTCCCCGCCTGCAGGCACGTAGGGCAAGTCAAGGTCATTCGCCGCCTTCTCGAACAGGCCACCCGGGCTGGATAAAATGTCCTTGGGCAGCTCAGTCACATGGAAAAGTGCCACCACATCCCTGGGTCCCTCAAGGTCTTCGTCCAGCTCGGCAATGGTCTTCGCCACTTCCTCGTAGCGGACCGTCTCCAGCGTCAAGACCTGCACCCACACATCGTTAGCTCTGGGGGGCCGCGTGGCAACCTCCACGCGCACGAAGACAGCCACCCAGCTCCAGTCGGCCAGGTCCCACAAAGAACGCTCGAGATCGAGCTCCGTCACCCTGTGATGTGGCTGACCAGCAAGCCATTCTCAAGGATGTGCCAGCCCTGGGTGCCGGCAACCTGCTCCAAGGGCCCCGGCAAAGGACCCAAATCATCATAGGTGTTCAGGCCCCTGACGTGCGCACCTCCTGGGTCCAGCCTCGCGCCAGCAATGGCGGAGACCGCCGCCGTAATCACCAAAGTGTTCCTCCGCAACCGAATGGGTACCACGTGGCCGCCCTTCTCGATGGTCGGCTTGCCATCAAAGCACCCCAGCTGCCAGCCCCACCGTAGAGGCCGGCCGAGACTGAGGATCACCGACTCAATCCTTGCAATCGCGAACTTCTCCCGGATGATCACCTCACAGCCCTCCATGGTCCTCACCGCGATGTCGATGACGCGGGTCCCGCACTCCCTTATGCGGTTCCCTTGGGCGTCCTGCATCTGCACTCCGCTTGCTGTGCTTGCTGTGCCGAGGTTGCCCAGGCGAAGGGGCGCCACTGAGAGGTCGGCGCCCGAATCAATGATCACATCCACCCCTCGCTGCTCTCCTGGGCATCGTGCTGGGAGGCCTGGCCTGCCGCCTCAATCCTCAGCACCCCGTGGCCCTCAAGGGAGAACTCTCCTTCCTCGTCAAGCTGGGTGATATCGAAGACCTCGGTCACGCGGCACCCGGGCGGCGTAGTCACATGAGCCGTGACGACATTCACCGAGGCATTGCCTCGGTAGACAGACGCCGACGGAGGCAAGGTAGTAGACACTGACGAGGGGGCCGCCGAAGAGGCCGACGATGGCACGGCCTGCTGCTCCACTTGGTTCACCTTTCCCTTCGGCCCCTTCCAGCCGCCTTTGCCTTTCCCGGCTGCCTGCGGGCATTCCCACTTCCAGTGCCCTCGCTTGCCGCAGATCCGGCACGCTTCCGGGTCACTCCAAGCACTAGGGCCCCACTGGTTCCATAGGTTGTAGCCCTTGCCGTCCTTGCTTTTGCTGCCTTTGCCTTTCCCGTCCTTCGTCTTTCCTTTGCCGTCCTTGCCCTTGTTCTTGCCGTCCTTGCCGTTCTTGCCTTTGCTGTCTTTTCCTTTGCCCTTGCCGTCCTTGCTTTTGCCGCCTTTGCCGGCCCATATGCGGTCGACATCCATGGGCTGCTGGCCGCCATCGTCGTACTTGCTTCCACCCTGCGGCTTCTGAGGCAGCCCTGCTGCCGTGCCCCATGGTGTGTTCAAGGCCTCGTACTGCAGAATCCATTCCCGCAGCTCTGTGTACGTCGTGCCCGGGCTCATGCGAAACTGCACCTGGGACTTGAGGGGCTCGCGGAGGCCCGTCAGGACCGTTGCCAGCACCAGGTCCTTGCTGAACTCCTTCCCCGACGCAGCTTCATAGGCCCTCAGCGCCTCCTCGTACCTGATCAACTGCTCATGCATGCCGCCCGGGCCCTCGAACCTCCAAGCCGCCAGTTGCAGCAGCAATGCCAACGATCTGGCTTTCTCCCTCGGCTCCATCTCGTTCTTCAAGACCCTCCGCCTCATAGCCCGATTTGCTTTGTTCCAAGGCCCTCACCAAAAGCAACGGCCTCCCCTTCAGCAAAGAGCAGAGGAGGCTGTAAAGCTTCTGGCTCCTTTGCACCATCTCATCGGGCAACAAGGCGTGATCAACCTCGGTGTCCAGGTCGATGTTCTTGAAGTCATCCTCGTAGCCCTGGTCGTGGGCTATAAGGTAGTTCTGAAAGCTGAACCACCACTCCCGCCAGGTCCTCAGCTCCTCTTCTCTTCCCTGGGGCTTCCAGGCATCCACCTTCAAGCTGCGCACCATGTTGTCAGAGCGCTGGCTCCCAGCTTGCTGCTCAGCGGCTCTGGCCGCCCTTTCACTTGAGTCGATCAGCTTCCCAAACATGCTGCTGAAAGCTTGCTCCAGCCTCTGCTTGACGATTCGATCCACAAACTGTTCGGCCTGTTGTTGCTGCTGCACTGGCGCCCCAGAGGGCGCTCCTCCTCCGTCTGCCATGCTTGGCCCCGTAGTGCCGTTCCCTTGCCCATCAGGCTGGGCCATCTCCTCAAAGACCTGCTGTCCGAAGCCCAGTGAAAACCCGGCTCCTCCTCGCCTGGCGCCTTCGCGCCCGCTCCTCTTTGGTCGCTCCTCTGCACCTGCTTCCGCTCTCCTCTCACCAAGCAGTGCCACTCCAGGGCCCCAACTGCTAAAAGGATCCGGTGCCGCCCTTTCGCAGGGGCTTACGCTATAAGGGAAAAATGTGCTGCCGGCCCAGTCAAGTGCAGCGGCAGAAGGGCTCTGGCAGATTAAACTGCAGCAGAGTAAAACAGAAAAGGCTCTTATCCGGTGAAACGTGGCTGGCCTCCAGGCTGGGGGAAGAATTGTGGCCCTCTACCCTACGGAACCTCTTACGGGCTCTGGGTCCTGGCCCCGGACGCCACGGCCTTCGTGGGAGACCCGAAGGAATCACCACGCGTAGCCGGGCTCCGCTACCATGCAAAACGATCTTTTCACCTGTGATTCCAGGGCTGCGGTAGGTATGTCTGCGAGGTTAAACCTGTAACATAAATTATTTAAATTATTTAAATTATTTAATTCCCGGCCCGAATTAAAAAAAATTAAATAATTTAAATATGGGGGAGGCCTCCGGATTTAAATTATTTAATTCCCGGCCCCAATTAAATAATTTAAATAATGTAAATAATTTATAGAATTTACATAATTTAAACAATTTAAATCCTGGGGGAGGGTCCCGGGGTGGGGTCCGGGAGCCCGGGAATTAAATAATTTAAATAATTTAAATATGGGGGAGGCCTCCGGATTTAAATTATGTAATTCCCGGGGCCCCGCACCCCCCCCGCCCGGACCCCCTCCCCAGGATTTAAATTATTTAAATTATTTAATTCGGGGCCGCGAATTAAATATTTTAAATAATTTAAATATGGGGGAGGCTTCCGGATTTAAATTATTTAAATTATTTAATTCCCGGCCCCAATTAAATAATTTAAATAATTTAAATCCTGGGGGAGGGTCCCGGGGTGGGGTCCGGGAGCCCGGGAATTAAATAATTTAAATATGGGGGAGGCCTCCGGATTTAAATTATTTAATTCCGGGGCCCCGGCCCCCCCGGACCCCCTCCCCAGGATTTAAATTATTTAAATGATTTAAATTATTTAATTCCCGGCCCGAATTAAATAATTTAAATATGGGGGAGGCCTCCGGATTTACATTTAATTCCCGGCCCTGACNCCCCCCCCCCCCCCCCCCCCACTCTCACAGAAATGGTCCCGGAAATAGGTGGCACGGTAACCCCCCCCTCCACCCAGTACCTTTACGAGGGGGTCCCCATCAAGCACTGCTCACACAACCGCAAGCAACAAGCGACACCAAGCCGACATAGTGACATATCGGGAAACACGACGAAAGGTGCTGAGAAAAACTGGGTTTGCGTCGAGGCAGGGGCTGCCACAGCAGCGATGTGGAAGACGGACCTGGCATGTCAGACCAATCACGCACGCCACGATGCAAGCACAATGCAATCTTTCACGGCTCTGCAGAAAAGAAGAAAGCTCTTATCCTTGCCGTTTGCAAATGCCTGCCGAACTTGTCGAGTTGGCTTCGACTGTTTCCACGACCGGGGCATCATTGGCTCCTGAAGGCAACTTCTGCACAAAGCTTTTGTTCACACCACACGATGCGACACAGCTTGCCGGAAGAAGCTACAAGAAACCGCAAGGCAAACTGCGGCCCCTGCCAGCTTTGAAGCGCTTGTTGGTGAATTGGACCTCCCGAAAACAACGTTTGAAGTAACTGTTGCCCCAAAATCAGAGATCCGATCGGGGCGTGTGGTGTCATTGGGGTGTAGTGTAGCGCTGGCTCTTTGGTCCTGCCTTAGGTGCGGCGTCGGTTGCAGGTCTTTTGTCGCCTTTGGTGGCCGATGCCTGCAAACAAACACTTGCGAAATGGTGCAGACTAGTGAGAACACTTAACTTTGATGGCATCTCCATCTCCATGTTAACCAGGCTGGGGTTGGTCCGACAAGTGAGTCAGTAGCAGTACCACCGGTTCACTTGCCAGGGTGAAGCTCTTCGTTTGCATCGCGTGGCGTTCGGTGCTTGGAAAGGCAACGGGCAACAGGAGGCTCAATGCTCATAGGTGACTGCCAAACCGACGTGCCTGCTTCGGTGTCTCTGCCAATTCCTCTTCTCCAGTCAAGTTTTCGCCCTTCCGCTGCCGGACATCAATCGCAAGCAGCTCACGGGCCGAATCCTTGGGTCCACTGCCAGCTGCGCCAGCTGGGCCAGCTGGGCCAGCTGCTAGCGGTTCACACATCTGACCGCTGACCTACTCCGAGCGCGGTGCGTAAACCAGCACTCCCCGCTCGAGAAGGCGATCGCACAAGTCCGTAAGCCGGCTCATCTTCCTGGGCTTGCAGATGGGGGCCCTTGGGGGCCCTACCAAAATGCCGAGGCACGCCCTCCTTGCAGCCTCTTCATCGTCTACTGGAGCCGCCTTGCGCCGGTGTCCAGGTCGTGGAGGGCCATCTGCAGGCACTTCCTGCTCTCATGCATGAGCTTCCCGTCAGCGTGCCAACGGATATGAAAATCTGACCTCTCCTCAGGAAGCTTTGGCATGGCCTTCTCCCGGACATCCCGGGTCTCCTGCACAGACTGCATACAAATGCGTGACAGGCGCAGCTGCACAATGGGATCGGCACAAAGATGTCTGGGAAGAATGAGGTGTGCTTCTAGCTACGTGCGTCATGTCCGGAAAAGCGCTCACAAACCCTCCTCTGTCATCCTCTGGCCAAGGACATGATACTAACAACGGCCGGCGACAAAAGCTACTGCGTTCTGTCGCCACAACGCAACAGTTTCTACCGTGCCGCCCTCCACGATCATCCGTTCTTGTGCGGTAGAAGTTGAATGGTGACACCACTTGCATGACCTGGAGGGTGGTGGGAGTCTTCCTGTCTCCTCTCATCCTGCACCGACAATACCACCATTTCTGGGTTGGGCATAGCCTTTGCTTTAGAAGGCGGCCCACCGGCTGCTTTCCGCAAGCACTGGCTGGATTAGCAAAGGAATCGATGGCGCGGCTCGAATGCTGTCCCCCAATTCAGTTCCCAACGTACTGGCGTGTTTCAGGAGTTTGCAGGAGGACAGAAATACTGTTTTGATACCAAAAAGCGTGCCATGCATTCCAATAGGCCAGAGTCCACCACGATGCTCTGTAGCGCAAAATCTGCACATCGCCACCGTGGTAACTTTTCCCGACGAACTCTTTTCCGCTCGCGCTGCGGGCGGACAGTAAGCAACTCTTTTTACACTTAACGGTTTAGCCGCCCCATAGAACAGTGTGTACCACACTGCTCGCGGAACTTCCATCACCTAAAACGTTTCAGCACCGCGCAACGCAACGCGACACAATGCATCAATGGAGCATAAGGATTGGACTCTTGGACGATTTGAGGGGACGAGCAACGGCCAGCATGAACTCACAGTCTGCCTCTGAGTTCAGGTTGACGATGGCGGCGGCCTTAGATCATGAGCTCTCGGCCGGACGGCCCAGCGAGTAAAGCGACACAAGCTGTCACCTTTGCAGCCCTTAGTGCACCGCCTCAGGGCCTTGTTCGGGCACCAATGCACGAGCGATGCTGCGAGACATCTTCATCTCCGCAGCAAACGCCTCTGCGAGAGCGACCCAGCATGACCATCTCTGCACCCAAATTGGGGATCGCTCACCCTCGGCCTTGGCCGCCTCCTCGGCTGCCTTTTCGTCCGCAGCTGCCTTTGCTGCTGCCTCTGCCACCGCCGCAGCATTGGTGACAGTGGACCTCAAAGAACCAAAGAACTTGACATCAAGAACACATTCACTGATCTTGCATGCTCTTGGGTGAATTTCTGAGCCACGTACTTCTCTGCGGCCGCCTTGGCTGACTCGGCAGCAGCCGCCCGCTCTGCAGCAACTGCAGCTGCAGCTGCAGCACGTGCAGCTTCTGCTTTGGCCAGCTCTGTTTCCACCTGTGACGTCTCGGTCCCTAAATGCAGTCTCCCTTAGGAAGTCTTGCTCGTGAGCCCTTCCATGGCGTCCAAAGTCGGTCAATGGCGTTACCATCGGTGCACAAGCGATTAGGGAGGGTGTTGCACTGGCCTTCCCTCTGTCCTCGTCGGATATGGGCTTCTGCTCCACCGCCTGGGCATGCTCCGTGGACACAAAGCTTCAGTTCTTGTGGAAGTTGCTTACCTGTTCCGCAAGTCGAGTGCTGAGAGGTGACGCAAAGTGCTAGAGGATCCCATGCTTCTTTGAAGCAGGGCTCTGTAGCTATGCCTGCACCCGAGCTCATGTCAGGACATGGGGCAATGTCAGACATTCGGGCAGCACACCGGATTAGCTTGCTAGGGTTGCTGTTTACATGCACCTTTGCAGTATTTGCGAAGTTGCAAAGACCAGCACTAAGAACACACTTTGTTGAAATCCTCCGTCCGAACGTGAACGCAAAAGACCATCCTGACGTGACCTGCCTCAGCAGCCGCCGTGTCAGCACCTATTGGAGCTGCTTTGTCCAAGGCTGGTGCAGCAGGCACCTGCGCACTGCACACCACCAAGACTTGATACAGCTGTAAACACGAGTTGGGATTCAAGCGGCACACCCAGTCACTAGTCTAGACCGACTTCCAGAAAAAAACGCGCGGCAACAACCTGCCTGAATACACGGGCCTCGCGACCTCGTTGTCCATCCCTTTTGCCCAAAACATCATGAAAGCTTGGGACTATCTTCCTGGAGCCCACCCACAGCGCCCCACCCCCCAGACTAGTAAGCACTACAACCATATATCACAACCAGAATGTACCACACAATCGAAGCTGGATTTGAGGAAAGCCCAAAACGTCCCGCCCTTAACCAGCTCTGCCTACAACCAGCTTACAGTTTATGTATTGCGAGGTTTCCGGACCTGACGGTTAACCTGTCAGCAAACACATTCAGCCTGGCAACATCGGCATTTAGTCCGGCAATTCTTGCGTCAGGATGTTAAGCGTTCATCCTTGAAGTCTGCTGCTGTAGCGTGCTACTCGTCATGGTAATGTTGCTGCTTGCTCTCGGTACCGTGTCACTGCTACTGGCACCGTTGCTGGGAAGTGTTACTGTGACTCTCACCGAGACGGCTGATGTTGATGTAATGCATATGCTTACGACTACGGTTGTTCTTGCTCTTGCTCTTGCTCTTGCTCTTGCTCGTGCTGGTGCTGGTGCTGGTGCTGGTGCTGTTGCTGTTGCTGTTGCTGCTGCTGCTGTTGCTGTTTCTCTCTCTCTCTCTCTCTCGATGCGCAAACATCCGAAGACGTCTTTGCGTAGCCCCTTTGGGCAGCCTAGCAAGGCCGGCTATCACTTGGACAGCTTAAACCAGGGCGAAAACGAGCAAGCATCCAAGCTTGATAACATTAACAAAACATGTGGATAGCAATGGAGACACCCGGNCTTTGGGCAGCCTAGCAAGGCCGGCTATCACTTGGACAGCTTAAACCAGGGCGAAAACGAGCAAGCATCCAAGCTTGATAACATTAACAAAACATGTGGATAGCAATGGAGACACCCGGACCGTTAGTCCCAAGCAGTGCTCCGGCGCTTCTGTACAATGCGAAGCGGCAAGCCGGACGCAGCGCAAGCTACCACAGCTTCAATTGCCCGATAGGCACTTTGCAGCTTCTCACACTCACTTCACTTTTGCTTTGAGGCTTTGATTTCCTTTCTCTCTCCAGCAGTAGATTTCCGTACCTCCAGCACAAGCGATTGAATCATCGTATTGAGCTGCCCATTGCTTCAGTGGCTCCAGTTTTGTCACGCCGCCGCTGCTGAGCTTTATTCCAGCGCTGTCCCCAGCTGGCTTCACATTTCTCAGCATCACTCATATGGATCATGAGTCGCATGGTCATGCGACAACAGCTTGAATCCCTGCTCTATAAGGAAGGCTGCATTTTCTGAACTCAGTCGCCATTCATCTCGAATATGAAAAGCTCCTAGCACAAACCTGTCCCCCGTCCATGGAAGAACAGCGTGCTGCAAGCGAGAGTTGAATCGTATACTTGGCATACTGATAGTATGAAGAATGCCTGAGGGGCCTTCCGGGTGCAGCTTGTAAGAGCCATGTGCGTCTTCACACCACAGTTCTCCTCCACGCCAAACGCTGAGAGGTATCAGCGTATTGTCAATTGACGTGTGGTTATGTGAGTCAGCATGTTGTCCGCTGGGAACGTTCAGATGGAGGAAAATACTGCTGAAGAGGGAGTCAGGGCTGAGCACCTGGATAATGTGGCAGAGAAGCCTCGTTGTCCAGACCTCTTGTTTTGTACTCAGCTGCACATTCGCAATGCCTCCATGTATGCATGCTCCGAGTGTGATAGATCTAGGCTCCACATCAAGCTGCAAACTCGCTGAAATATGGCGCTCATGTTGTTTTGTAGGTAGAAGATCAAACAAGCAACGCAATGTTGCAAATCGAACATAGCCGACGCGCAAGCATCCTTGGGCAAGGGCTTCAGAGGGCGTCAAGGGCTCCGGCACCTTCCAGTCCCATTCCTGTGTTCCCCAGAGTACAATGCCTGCATGATCTTCCCCTGCATACAAACTCAGCGCTGATTCAGCTGAAAGAGTCTGCTGCTTCAAGCAAATATCCGTAGAAATGGCATGTAGCTTGTGTGGCCAGTCCTCCGCCTTATACCGTCGACTCCATACAATCCTTCTCGGCTTGTCTGTCTCCTTCGTATTATCCGCTGTGCCCCCTTCAGACGCAGCCCGGCCTTTCTCGAAGGATTGATTTGACCTTCCCGCCTGTATGGAGTGGTCGTCCTCATCCACCCCACATATGTCCACCGTTTCTGCTACATGGCTGCCAAACTTTCGCTTCCACATTCGCTTGTAGCTGCACCAGCACAGAGCTTAACCCAAGCTGCAGTCCGAGAAAGACATGCACTGTAAGAAACTGACATAGCACTGCTGATCGCGATCTGATTCGAATGCAACCAGCAAAAAGTGTATCAGGGGCACTCATTCTGATGTATGTGGCTTCCACCACTGGTGCTTGAAGGAGAAGGAGGAGGAAAAGAGGCCTCAGCAGATCTCAAAATCAAGCATGCGGATCAGAGACACGAGAGGGCTGGCAGTGCCGAGGCAAGTCAGCTGGAGAATGCAGTCATCAGGCAATGCTGCGTCAATCTTTTGTCAAATGCGCGGCACGTTCCTGAGGGATTGCTGTTGTTTCCACTCAGCCATCTAGCCGCTCGGAACATGCTGGCCGGCAGAATCATTGCACAGCCAGCGGTTACCCCGATAGGGCCTTAATGTACAGACTGTCCTATCACAATCTGAAGCAGAATGCACTGTATATGCGCTGCTCCGCACTGCTTCGCACCTCAGCGTGCGCTGTCCGCGTCCACCATTCCCCGAGCCCGAGCCCGAACCAGAACCATAGGAGGAGGGAGCCGGGATGGATCGCTGCACTTGGTTTGCCAGGGCAGATCTGCCCGATTTTTCGGGCTTCCAGGCCAGCGCCATGACTTGCGTGATGGAGCATCCCGTCAGCTCAGCCATGTATTTGCGAAGCTGGGTCGCATTCTCATCGAAGAGGGACAGCTGCATGCTGAACGTGACATTGTTGCCCTTCATCTCCTCCTCAATCTGCCGGCTCGGATGAAAGCGTGAGACCGGGCCCACCTTGCTGACGAGGACGCGGATCGCCTCCACCGTCGCAATTCCTTGCGCAAACGGTAGCGGAGCCCTTTCCGGGTCCGGGCGAAGCCTTTCCACTTGTGGATCCCAGCGCAGGTAGCACCAGTCCTTCGTCTCAGGCTTAATCCAGCCGAGCTTCGTCATGCTGTCGATGGTGCCGGTCTGGGTCGGGAACTTCTCAAGGCGTGCCGCAAACTCGCG
>BGNK01004352.1:16499-27706 GCA_003297005.1 Symbiodinium sp. clade A Y106
TGAAGATGGCAAACGAGGTCTCCGGCCGGATGCCACCCAGGTAATCCTCATGGCGGAGGGTCAGCTTCTGAAGCTGGAAGACGCTGTCCCGAAGCTGCATAAGCTCTTCTTGCAGCTCATCCTTGGAGCGTCCTTGCCCCGAAGTCTTTGACGCGCCCCAAGACTCCCAGCCGTGCTTGGCTTTGCCCCATGAAGCCCATGGGTCTTTGATGGCCCTTTGCCCCTTTGCTGGCCTTTGTTGCCATCTCCAACTCGAGGGGTCGGCTGTCCGCGAGATGCACCGTCTGAGGCCTCCGAGGGGGCAGCAGTGGAGACTGCTTCAGNCCCTTTGCTGGCCTTTGTTGCCATCTCCAACTCGAGGGGTCGGCTGTCCGCGAGATGCACCGTCTGAGGCCTCCGAGGGGGCAGCAGTGGAGACTGCTTCAGCGACACCGGCAGGCCAGGGCATCCTCCAAAGCTTCGGTCTCCTGCTCCATTTGCGCATCCCCTTCCTTTTGGAGGTTGGTCATGCTGGATGCTAAACACGGACTAGGGGTGGCCACCAAGGAATTAGCAGCGCTTCAGCCAAATGACATACACATTCGACTCATGCTCCGCTTCAACCGTGACAGGCTGTGCATAGCTCGAGTCATCTGTGTACATCCATTGGGCCCCGACTTTGAGCAGAGCTCGATAATGTCCACTTTGTGTGGTCCTGCCGATGTGTATAACCGCTGCTGTTGCGACGTATTGGTCCCATGTTAGGCGTACATGCTCAATGAAGCGAGGAACATACACTGGCCTGTCAAATCGTGATTTTGCCATGCTGGCCATATCGGATGTACCTATTGAGCTGAAGGCATAGGCAGTCATTAGGATGAGCCAGAGCATGTACAGTACATCGGCGTGCGTGTTCCAATGATGAATGACATCTTGTAGGTCCCGCGCGTGAGGCGGAAGCGGCATTGGAATCGGGGAGTCATCTTGGGCCCGTAGCTGAAAGCCTGCCAGTCCAAGTCGCCTTGAATCCCAGATTGTAGAGAGCAGTTGCTGCGCCTGGAGAAGCTGCTGTACATATTCAGCCGAATCCCTTTGAACTGCATCGTAGACCCAAGCTGGTATCAGCTGCCTGAAGCGCAAGCTTTGTGTGAGCTTGAACATGACACCACGCTCAGCCGCCTTGGTGAGCAGCTTGATAATGAAGTGCAGGGCATCNCATAGCATAATTGATGTGGATTTACCAGTTTCACTCGACATTGCCACGGACCTTCTGTAGGAGGATCTGCCGGCGGCGCATTTGTAGGCGATGCTGCGGAGGTACCTGAGGTCTTCGAAAAGAAGCTTTTAATCGTGCCATCCTGACGAGATCGAGGTATGGACGTCGTAGAGGATGCTGTCGACAGCGGCATTGGACCTGTAGTCGGAGCTGTAGATATCGTGGTTGTAATCGGAAGCTGGCCCTGCAGAGCCTGCTGTATCGGTGCCACATAGGTCTTGTACTGAGTATTGGACTTGTCCTGTTTCGGAGCTGAAGGTTGAGTGTAGGCGGTCTGTCTTGCCTCAAAGTTAACGCTGCCAAAATGACGTGGGACACTTGCGAGAGTGGGATTTTGAGTCTTTGGCCTGGCTACCGCAGAACTGACATGGAGTGCTGAAGATAGCCGACATGCTACCTGCCAGGGAGTCTGCAGCTCTGTGGGCTTGTTCCCACGCACTGCGGTGGCCTGTGCGCCAGTGCGTTTTGATGTGTCCCGGNAACTGACATGGAGTGCTGAAGATAGCCGACATGCTACCTGCCAGGGAGTCTGCAGCTCTGTGGGCTTGTTCCCACGCACTGCGGTGGCCTGTGCGCCAGTGCGTTTTGATGTGTCCCGGCTGTGCAATTCTCTGGTTGCACAGCGCACATTGCCCAGTATAGGCCTTGATGAGCTGAGCGTGCTGGCGGAGCTGATGGTCCGGGACTGTAAGAACATTATGCGTCTGCTGAATCAGAGGCTTTTTGAGCTCCCAGCCTGCTGCTGGTGGTTCGGGTGGATCAAGTTGATCAACACTGTCAGCTTTGGCAAGAATGTCCTCAAGCGTGGCACCAGCTGCCATAGAAGCTTTAATGGATGAGCACATACCCTGAGTAAGGTGTTTGCGCATAGACTGCCAGTCCGCCATTCGACACCTGCAGAATCTGCAAATAGGTGCCCCATGTAGACAGTGNGCTGCCATAGAAGCTTTAATGGATGAGCACATACCCTGAGTAAGGTGTTTGCGCATAGACTGCCAGTCCGCCATTCGACACCTGCAGAATCTGCAAATAGGTGCCCCATGTAGACAGTGCTTTGCCCTGTCAAAGTCAATGCGGGCCTGAATCTCTAGCTCCGGGTGCTTGCGATGGATGTGCTGATCGAGCCCCGACTTGGTGCCAAAGTAGACTCCACATGCTGGACATGGTAGAGCAACTGTGCCAGGAATGTTTTTCAGGAGCATGGAGTCAATTCGCTGCTCACAGACTTCCTTGACGCGATAGAATTGCTGCTGTAGGCTCTCGGCTCGCGTGCATTCTCGCCGCTGTAGTCGAGGAGACCTGCAAGTATCCAGTCCAGCGCCAGTGAGGTACTTTGTGAGAGCACGCGTTTCTCAAGATCGCTGATGACATGAATTCCCGCCTGTTGCAGCACCTGCTGATTGGAGTGGCCTTTTTCATGTATGCGTAGCACCTTGCGCATGTGTCTGGCAATGTGGCTGGAAATAAGCTTCACGACTTCCAGCGTACATCCCACACTGACTAGGCCATACAACATGGACGGAAGAACGCATGCTTTATAAAGTCGTAGTCTATGCTTTTGACTTAGCGGACCATTGGTACGAAGCGGAGCCCTGAGCTGCGTGAAGACCGACTGCGCCCGTTGGACTCGATGTTGGGCTGCTTGAACTTCATAGCGGCCATAACTGAGCTTTACCCCGAGATACTCCAGATGAGGTTGTATTGGGATGTAGACCGTTCCATCACCACAGGGTACAATCAGACACTGTTGCCCATTCCAGAACTTAGTGCATCGCTTCAGGTGCCGTTGATGAGATTTGCCCTTCAGCTTCGAGCTATTAACCTGCATGCCCAAAGAGGTTATCAGCCCAATGAGATTTCCCAGTTGCACCCTGGCCTTGTCAAGCTCCGCAGCATTGCGAATCTTCCAGAAGCTGTGCTTGTCATCCGCGTAGATGGAGAGATGATCTTGAGGCCAGCCTGCACCATGTCGCTGCTCCAGTTGTCTGCTGAGTCTGCATGTCCACGCCGCATAGATCATAGGCGCAACACTGCATCCCTGTNCATCCGCGTAGATGGAGAGATGATCTTGAGGCCAGCCTGCACCATGTCGCTGCTCCAGTTGTCTGCTGAGTCTGCATGTCCACGCCGCATAGATCATAGGCGCAACACTGCATCCCTGTCTGAGTCCTCTACCCATGTTGACAGAGTGACAATAGCCCTTGTGAACAATGGAGAGTTCAGTTTTGACATGTATCTGCAGCAGGGCCCCGGCCAGGTTTGGCGGCATCCCTGTTTCTAGCAAGGATTCATACATCTCCCGATGTGTTATTGAATCGAAAGCCTTGGAAAGATCCAAACTTGCCATGAGTCCCCCAACCACTTGACTCTCCGACTGGCCTGTAAGTCTGGATGTAAGGTCATCCCTGCAAGTCTCCAGAAGACATCGAACTTCTTCACAGTGCATGCTCGCGCGGAGAAGAGCATCTGCTGNCCCAACCACTTGACTCTCCGACTGGCCTGTAAGTCTGGATGTAAGGTCATCCCTGCAAGTCTCCAGAAGACATCGAACTTCTTCACAGTGCATGCTCGCGCGGAGAAGAGCATCTGCTGTTGAAGCCTTTGCACGACACGCATATTGCGGAGTGCCTCTGAGCTCGCGCTGCACATAATAGTCTGCATGATGCTTCAAGATTTGAAGAAAAGCCTTTGTATCAGCACCCATCAAGCCTATTGTGCGGAGGTTAGCAGGAGAGGTGGGGCTTTTGTTTGGCTTCGGAATCCAAGCAAGCTGAACCTTAGCCCAATGATCCGGGATTCTGGGTGTAAGGCTGCATATTGTGTCACTGGCAATCTGTTGAAGAATAGGCGACACTTGCTCAGCTGTTTGCTTCCAGGCCACAATTGACGCTTCATCCTTTGGCACTGCCTTGTGATTGACCAGCTGCTTGAAACCCCATTGCCATTGGTCTACAGCAAACCATTCACTTGGAAGAGGCTCCCATTCAGCGGGCGCAAAAGCTGGCCCAGTGAACGACCCTTGAGCATATTTCTTTAGCCCCAAACACTCCTGCTCAGGGCTGATGAGATTGCCGTCCGAGTCTCGTAGGTGAATTCTCCCAGATTGACGCTTTGGTGCAAGCATGCGCACGTACTGATAGTGAGTTCTAGTAGAGTTGCTCTGCGCAGCCTCCTCCGCTTGTTCCAGGATTTGTAGAATTTGTACACGCTTCCGAGCTCTTGCCAGACGTCTGACCTCTCGATGTGCTCTCCGCTTCAGCAGCGCTAGATGCCAGGCNCCCAACCACTTGACTCTCCGACTGGCCTGTAAGTCTGGATGTAAGGTCATCCCTGCAAGTCTCCAGAAGACATCGAACTTCTTCACAGTGCATGCTCGCGCGGAGAAGAGCATCTGCTGCACATAATAGTCTGCATGATGCTTCAAGATTTGAAGAAAAGCCTTTGTATCAGCACCCATCAAGCCTATTGTTCGGAGGTTAGCAGGAGAGGTGGGGCTTTTGTTTGGCTTCGGAATCCAAGCAAGCTGAACCTTAGCCCAATGATCCGGGATGCTGGGTGTAAGGCTGCATACTGTGTCACTTGCAATCTGTTGAAGAATAGGCGACACTTGCTCAGCTGTTTGCTTCCAGGCCACAATTGACGCTTCATCCTTTGGTACTGCCTTGTGATTGACCAGCTGCTTGAAAGCCCATTGCCATTGGTCTACAGCAAACCATTCACTCGGAAGAGGCTCCCATTCAGGGGGCGCAAAAGCTGGCCCAGTGAACAACCCTTGAGCATATTTCTTTAGCTCCAAACACTCCTGCTCAGGGCTTATGAGATTGCCGTCTGAGTCTCGTAGGTGAATTCTCCCAGATTGACGCTTTGGTGCAAGCATGCGCACGTACTGATAGTGAGTTCTAGTAGAGTTTCTCTGCGCAGCCTCCTCCGCTTGTTCCAGGATTTGTAGAATTTGTACACGCTTCCGAGCTCTTGCCAGACGTCTGACCTCTCGATGTGCTCTCCGCTTCAGCAGCGCTAGATGCCAGGCNCTCTGCGCAGCCTCCTCCGCTTGTTCCAGGATTTGTAGAATTTGTACACGCTTCCGAGCTCTTGCCAGACGTCTGACCTCTCGATGTGCTCTCCGCTTCAGCAGCGCTAGATGCCAGGCCCCAAAAAGGCGTCCAATCTTACCTCTGTTAACCCTGAATCTTTCTCTCGCAATGGTCTTCCAAACTTGAAGAACTTCATGGTGCAGGTTTTGGAGGGAGGCTTGGGCGGCTTAGGGGTCAAGACATCATGATGTTGCTTAACGGCAGCTTGCAAGAGAGACAGCTCGGGCCGTCGTTGCGCCGCAACTACCTCGACAGGAGGTGCATGGGGTCGACTGGATGGCCTGGGCATTGGTGGCTGTTGCCGCCGGATGGTGGCAACCAGAATCTCATGCCCTGACGATCTCCAGCCCGCAATGGGCGCGCGCACAGTACCACATGTCTTGGCCTGCTTGTCAGCCAGGGGTTGGCGCACCATCACATAGTCAATCTGCGAGCAGCCACTCGGGTGTTTGTACGTGCACTGCTTCTTCCCCCATGTATTCAGAGCAGCCAGACGATGTCTCTCCAGCATTTGAAGAACATCCGCTCTTTCCTGTTTTTGGTCCAGGTGCTGAGCTCCGGCATGTATGCCCTGTCCAGCGACTTTTCCATAGGGGTGCAAGACCAGANCCAGACGATGTCTCTCCAGCATTTGAAGAACATCCGCTCTTTCCTGTTTTTGGTCCAGGTGCTGAGCTCCGGCATGTATGCCCTGTCCAGCGACTTTTCCATAGGGGTGCAAGACCAGATTGAGATCCCCCATCAGTACTACCGAGGTACGGTAGGGCAAGGAGGCAAGGGTCTTGTCCACCTGCCCCCATAGCTGTTTGCGCTGCTGCATAATAATCTGCTTTTGCTCCTCATTGTTGTGAGACATCGCTTGTTGATATAGCGCCAGGATGTCAAACTGTTGCTTGTGAAGCTGCCCACGCCAATGAAGAAGTCTGCCAGGAACAACAGCTGCCCAGCTATAGCTGTTCTGAACAACTGCCTGTTTCCTGATGCCCATCATTACACCTCCCTGCTTCGGTTTAGCAGCTGAGCTGTGTACAATGTACCACTCTTCAGTGCTCCACTCAGACGTCATGGACCAATGCGTTTCCTGCAGCGTGAAGACCAGTATGTCTGGCTTGGTNCCTCCCTGCTTCGGTTTAGCAGCTGAGCTGTGTACAATGTACCACTCTTCAGTGCTCCACTCAGACGTCATGGACCAATGCGTTTCCTGCAGCGTGAAGACCAGTATGTCTGGCTTGGTGCGCAGCCATACCTGAAATTCAAGAAACAGCTCCTGCGAGACGCCCGAGCAGTTCCAAGTAGCAATCGCTAGTCTAGGCGATTTGGAGCTTGACTTCACCACTGGTCGCAGGTCGGGCTTGTAGACTTCCGGAACACCTGCTCGAATTCGTCTCTCTTTGTACACCGTGGACCCGAATTGCTCAGCACGTTTTAGCGCTCTTCTGTAGGCTCTTTTCCCAACTCTCATCGCCGTTGTTCTTGCTTTGGGCTCTCCATCCTCATAGTTAGCTCCAGCAGGAGCTCCAGTGGGGGCTGAGGCACCACCCACAACCCTCGTGCCTAGNTAGGCTCTTTTCCCAACTCTCATCGCCGTTGTTCTTGCTTTGGGCTCTCCATCCTCATAGTTAGCTCCAGCAGGAGCTCCAGTGGGGGCTGAGGCACCACCCACAACCCTCGTGCCTAGCAGTGTGTTTGACTCCTTGGAGCTGATCATCAGTACTGCTATCCCGACTTGGGACCAGGACCGAGCGATTCCTCCAGACTTGGTAGTGGTTGTCTGGCCGTGCAGAGGTTGGTCGAAGGGCAGCTTAGAAACGCAGAGGCTCTTCCATGCGCACGTATGCAGTGAAGGTTGTCTTGCGTTTTGAGGCCGTTCTAGAGAGCCTATACCGTTAGGAAGAGGATCTCCAGCCCGGGCACGCCGCCACTTTCCATAGCCTGAGCCGCTCGTGGCACTTTGCTGTTGCTGTTACTGTTACTGCTACGGCTACTGTTAGTGTGTTATTGGTTTTTGTTATTGGTAATTCTAGCTATTGCTCATGTAGCTGCAATTGTTATTGTTATTGTCATTGTTATTGGTATTCTTGTTGTCGTCGTCGCCGTCGTGGTGGTCGTTGTCTTTGTCTTTGTCGTTGTCGTCGTCGTGGTCGTGGTCGTGGCGGTTGTCGTTGTGGTTGTCGTTGTGGTTGCGGTTGCGGTAGCCGCCACGGCTCAGACTCTTTGGAAGTTTCGCGGTGGCTTCCGAACAGGCTCCGGGCTTCAACCTTCGTTTCTAGAGGTCCCGACCAGGCTCCTTTTCCGAACGACTACGGGTTTNGCCGCCACGGCTCAGACTCTTTGGAAGTTTCGCGGTGGCTTCCGAACAGGCTCCGGGCTTCAACCTTCGTTTCTAGAGGTCCCGACCAGGCTCCTTTTCCGAACGACTACGGGTTTTTTGTCCACTGCCGACACTGCCGAGCCATGTGCCACCGAGCGTCGCGAAGACGTCTGAGCAGCCAGGTCCCAATTCCTGGACCCAGTCCCTGTTCAAGACACGGGCCTACTGGGCAGGCGGCAGGGTTTCCACTTTCCGCGCAGTGGAAGGAGTCACATAACTTGATTTGTGACGAAATAGCGGATGGCGCTGCTACCAGTGCACTTACAAAATTATTCTCAGATTAGAAAGAAATCTTTCAAGCATGCTTGCAAGCAGGTCGCTGTCAGTCAGCGCTCAGTTTCATACAGGGGTCAGTCTTTGACTCCGACTATGCTGAGGCGGATGGGAAATTGCCCACCACCGGCCCGCACTGAGGTTGCCTCAGCCCCGCGCGCTCGCGCTGGTCGGGCCACTCAGGCCCTACGTGTCCTTTCTTGGAATGCCGGCGACCTGGGCCAGCAGCAGTGGTCGGAAGTAAAGTCCTGGCTTTCGACTGAGGCCTCCCAGACGTGTGACATCTTGGTTTGCAGGAAACACACTGGCAGGCCACCGCGGCGGCCCACACCGCTCAGGAAGCGGAGGCACGGCCTGAGAGTAGTCAGGACCAGACGCAGTCAGGCCCCTCCGTGGCCAGGGCAGACGGGGTCATGGTTCTCATGTCTCCACGCGTGCCAGCCNCCGCTCAGGAAGCGGAGGCACGGCCTGAGAGTAGTCAGGACCAGACGCAGTCAGGCCCCTCCGTGGCCAGGGCAGACGGGGTCATGGTTCTCATGTCTCCACGCGTGCCAGCCAAGAGCTTCCGGTGGAAAGAACACGTCGTCGGCCGGGCCTTGGAAGTCCGGTTCGACTGGCAGGGCGCTCGGGTCATTGTAGTTGCAGTTTATCAGCATGTTTGGTCACCGGCCAAGACAGTGCACAACAGTAGGCAGGATCGCGCCTCCCTACTGAAGGCGCTGGGCCGCTGCATCAAACGGGTCCCACACCGGGACACCTTGATCCTGGCAGGTGATTTTTTTTGACGCTCACACTCGGCAATACCAGGCGAGGTCTTGAGTACAATTCTAGCGCGACGAGACAGGTGATTTACAACAGCTCACTTGCCAAGCAGCCCGGGCTGGTTGGGCCGGCAGTCACCGCTCCTCGCGAACCACGACCGGATGAGCCTGAGCTTAGCAACTTCCTAGGTCATCACTGGCTCGTTGCGCTAAACACCTGGCAGCCCCTCTCTCCCCACACTTTCGTGCAAGGAGACGTCCGCACCCAGATCGATTTCATTTTCACTAGAAAGATTTCGGCAGGTAGACAGGCCAAGCAGGCGTCACCTTTGCTTGATTTCCCTCTGGGAAGCTGGAAGAAGGGTGGGCATCGCCCCACACAGGCCTCCGTCACACCGGTTCGCCACTGGAATTTGCCCGGCCCTCAGATCAAGCCGCTGCAACATGACTCCGCCGCCTTGCAGGAGGCCGTTCGCGTGAACTCTCCTCAAGCTCAGAGGATGCTTGAATGGGTCACGGAACACCTCGACTTGGATCCAAGCATGGGACGAACTGCTTATCGGCGCCACGGAGTGTTTCTTTCCCAAAACGGCGGTGGCACTGCCTGACAGTCCGGAAACTGCCGCAGCTAGAAGGCTCTGGCGCATTAGAAGGGGGGATGTGCATCGCCGACGGAACCCCAAGCTGAACAGCACCGTGCCTTGCAGGATCAGCACAAGCAGGCTGTCAAGCAAGCTCGGAAGGACAAAGCGGCACGGTTCTTGCAAGAGGTCGACCAGGCCATAGCTAGGGGAGACCAACATGTGGCATACCAGACTCTCAAGCTGCTTAGGCCGGGCCGTGGAAGCCAGCGTTGAAGGCGCAGCTGAAAGATAAGCACGGTCTTTTACTGAGCCCGGCCAAACGAACTTAAGAAACTCGGCCAGTACGCCACTCAGGTTTTGCGGCCCACCCTAAGCTCCCCGAGCAGACAGGACGCATGCCGCAACTGGAGCCGGCCAAGCTGGCAAGGCATATAGCGTCCATCAAACCAGGGAAAGCTGTGCCTAAAGGCTCCGCTCCCGCAGCAGTCTGGAAGCTTTGTGCGCAACCAGTGTCACAGGCCCTAGCCCGATACTGCGATTCCTTGAAAACTCAGCAGCATCTAGACGACGGTCTGACCAGAGCGGACTTGTGTCTTATCCCGAAACCGGGAAAGCCGGCTGACAAACCATCGCAGCTTCGCCCTCTAGGGATTTTGCGCCCCGATGCTAAGGGACTCGCAGGAACAGCAAAGGAACTCTTGGAGCCGCTCACTCTGCCCTACATGCGGCCGTTGCCTCAGTCGCTTACCTCCCAGGACGTGGCCTCTCCGACGCTCAAAGTCGGGGGTCGTCCAGCACTTATACGGGAGGTTCGGGAACTCTGTCGCACGGCGAACCCAAGCAGGATGGAGCTGCAGCGGGGACACGGTCCAGCTGACTTGGTGGGAGGCATCACATTCGCTCTCGACCTGTCCCAAGCCTTCGACACTGTATCTAGGAGCGAGATTGTCTCCCTCCATGATGAGTTAGGAGCTGAGCCATCCCTGCAGCACCTGATACATGCCCTGCACCATAGGTCCAAGTATCGCCTACACTCGCAGGGGGATCATCAGGACGTTGAAACTACCACTGGTATCAAACAAGGATGCAAGCTCGCTCCNCAGCACCTGATACATGCCCTGCACCATAGGTCCAAGTATCGCCTACACTCGCAGGGGGATCATCAGGACGTTGAAACTACCACTGGTATCAAACAAGGATGCAAGCTCGCTCCTACACTCTTCTCCGTGCTAACCGGCAGACTCCTGCACGCCCTTATCAGAATCTTCGGCTGGGACACTGTCCAGAAATTTTTTACAGGGTATGCCGACGACTTCACGATGCATCGCACGATCCGTAGTCAGGCCGACTTGGCTGCTGCGCACAAGCTCATCCTCCGCCTTTTGGACGCAGTCCAAGCCCTCAAGCTCAGTGGACGTGAGGCCCCCAGTGTGCGCAAAAGCACACGTGCTGGCTCCCTGACACAGACGGAGTACTTCAGCGCCATTGGAGACTGGGTCGCCGCAAATCCTGGCCTGCATACCGCTGGGAAGCTCAGATTAAGTACTTATAGGCATTCAAATTTCCTACGGTAACTTCGAGAAGCAAACTCTGCGTTTTCGCATGGCAGAAGCGGCCAAGAAACTGCAGCAGGTAAGGCGCTTTGTCTACAATCGTAGACACGCGGGGCCACGGGCCAGGCTGAGAGTGTGGTTCACCACGGTGTGGGCCACACTCGTCACTAGCTTACCAGAAGTCGGCCCCACGGAGGAATCAACCGGCCCATGTGAGTCGGATACCGACCGCTGACCTGTTCAGGTTGCATTCAATTCAGGACCCAGTGGACAAACTGCGGGACCGCATGCGTTCCAGGCTACGGCGACTGACTCT
>BGNK01004352.1:31018-45231 GCA_003297005.1 Symbiodinium sp. clade A Y106
GGTGGTGTGGTTTTGGTGCTTGCTGGCGGGCGTGGTCATGCTCGTTGTCGGGGTCGAGGGTTGTGGTCGTGTATTCAGCTGCTGATACTGATGCCTTTTGATGTTTCTGTGGCGAAAGGTAAAGCACGAGCCGAACGTGCACAGATGCTCCTCATAGTGTGGATACTCGGCCTTGCCATCTTGCCCTTGTTGTTCAGGATCGGTTGGGTTCAGGGGTCATGGTAGAGGCGTCCGATCGTATTGCTGGAATCAGGAGGGCTGTGGATAAAAATTGGCCGATGAGCTGTCAAACGCGTTTCGCTCCTGCTAAGAGCATAATGGCCTGCTCAGTTTGTGCCTCCGGTGCCACCGGCGCGTCCATCGAGCTGGGCTCCTTCTCCCAACAGGCACGGCTCAAAGCTGGGCAAACACCATTGCCGACACCTGCAAAGATCACCAGTCCTCGTAGCCCCACTCGTTGAACTTTTTTCGCTTGGGCCGCCTCGGTACAAATCTTAAAAAAAACGAGCAGCTTCATTCGAGCCTTGATGGCAGCCGCCCCCTGAACATATTGATTGCGGCATGCCAGGCCGAACCGAGAATCTGCCCACCCTTCCAAATCCGACGTTCGCTTAACCAAGTGTCGCATCGCCATCCTTCGAAGAAAGGGTGGCAGCCTGGGTTGCCTCCGCGCGTGCCTTGCGCATGCGCGCCTCAGAGGAGACAGACGAAACCGTGCCAACAGCGAGTGGCATTCAGGAAACTATGTCTGGCCGGGACGGCGACGCGAGTCTTGAGCACCGGCTCCTTCCCCCTTGCCTCACCGCGGCGCACACGCGCCAGCGCCATGGCCTTGGTTTGCATTTAACAACTCCCCAAATCCACAACAATTTTCACAAGGTGTCCAAATTGCGGAGTCGGGTCTTTGAATTCAGAGGTTTTCCCAACACTGTTTGGACCAAATCAAACGAGGGAAAGTATGCCCCAGCTGCCCACGCAGGGGCCCATCGTGCCGATCATTTTGCAGCTTGACACTGGGAGAAGCAACACGAGCCAGCATTCGTCACTGCTATCACCCTGCCCACAACTCGGCATGGTGTCATGAGCTCAGACCATGAGCGTGAAGGCTCCGGCAGGACTCTCCAGGGGCTCGAGGGAAGCAACCAGTTCCTCCAACCTGGCATCTTCAACTGAGCATGGTGGTGCCCAGACGGAAGACAGATCTCTAAGGTTGGGGCATGTCTATGATCGTGGCTTCATCTTTCTCGTCTTCTTGGGCTTCCTCCTCGGCCGTCTTCTTGGTGTCTTCCGCTGCCTGTTGCTCTCACGCAACTGTGGAAACACTCCGCATCATCCACTCAACATGCCACTGCATGATACCGGCCAAGTCTCCAATGGAACCTTGCCTTTGATGTTGGACTCATGCCAGAACACCACCAAACAACAAACCTGCCTCTCAAAGCGAATTTAGTGCTTTGACCCGTTTGAAGATTTGGCTTCTTGGCAGTTGCATTACGTTGAATATGTGGACATGCTAACCCATTGTCAAAGGGCCTCCTTCTTCTCCGCCCCTTCTCCATCATCTTTATCTTCATCGTCCTGGCTCGACTCTTTGCAGCACTGCATTCCCATCCAGTTAGCGGTTCGCAGTCGCGCTGCAGGCTGCTTCTGCGCAGTCGTCTTGCTCAACCACTCCATTGCTCCCTATTCAATTGGCATGGAACAAAACAGATCGGACCAGTCTTCTCTTCGAACGGTCATCGGCTGTACAACTGTTTTCCGGACTGCCGTCCAGGGCTACACTCAAACGGCAAGCACCCATCGGGAGCTCGTGCTTTACCAGTTTCCATGTTCGTCACAATCTCGGGGGCGCATCTCCCAAGGAAATATCTTCGCAGATCCACTGATTCTCACCGAAGCCGCAGAGCTTCGGACCTCTCCACAAGTGAGATGAACGATAAGTCGACGCGACTCCAGATATCCTAGCCCATACAGCTGCAGAATAACCGTCTAAGCGCAACACCACAAGGTCGACGTCGCCGACTAAGGTAGTCGCCAGAGAGCCAGGCTGCAAGCGGAAGCTGGCATGCACTATGATCGGCAAGGTGAATCGCCGTCGCGAAACTTTCCTCCAGCACATCAGCTGCTGCATTAGAGGGTCATAGCTCGGTGGTTCTTGGTAGCCTGGAAACCACCCGAAAACCCCCTACTATCAAAAAAGAATTGTGGGCCCAAAATCAGGATTTATATTTGGGGGTAAGGTTTTATTGCTCGGGGGAAGGGGTTACATAGCTACCAACGAGGTACATGGACCTTTACAGCCTTGTAGTAACACGGGCCCGGTTGGTTTCCTGGGTGCCGGAAGCTTACTTTCAATGAGAAACCCTGCACTGCATCGACACTTGAGGACAACGAGTCTACCCCATAAGGACCTCATCAGAAACCTAATCGACGATACAACTCAAACATGGGTGGACACAGCCCCTGCAGTGTAATGACCAAGACTCGAATCTAGAGGAGAGGCAGCACCATGGCCATCCGCTGGGCTGTCTCAAAGGCTTCGGGATCCGAAAGCCAGATTTTCAGCAGGCACTTGCCAGAGATCACCACATGCACGACCTTTGTGCTGCTTTAAACCGCAAAGTCAGGCTCTGCCCGGCACTCACCCTCAACGCCCGGCTGTTCATGTATCGGCAGCGATTCAGCATGACCACTTCGAGAATGCTCCCACATCTTGTCTCCTTCTGCCTGGAGGCATCCATGCATCCCTTGCTCGTATACCACGCAGCGACCCGCTGCCAGCAGAGCCAGCCTGTGTGGTGCACTGCCAAAAAACCAAAACCCTGCGCTGTGCTTTCGAACTGCGCGAACTCTTCACATGTGCGCCTGCATGGGCAGGATGCTGCGGGCGCCGAGGCTCAAGAAAAGAGGTAACACGCTCAAAGATGTCCTCCGAGAGCCTTTCAATCTGCAGTCTGAAGACCCCTTTGATGCGCGTCCCTTTGCAAAAAGGCTGCATGCTGATCTTGCATGGACCTAGAAGTATGTGCCGCTTAGAAGGCTGGGCCAAGGTTTGTGTTCGGCAAAGCTGGCTCAGCTGCGTCAAGTGGTCGCCATGGCCCTCCCAGAAGAATGACATTGCTGTGATAGCGCAGCCAGCACCAGTGACTTCATGGCATTGCTGTCTCATGCATTTTGTGTAGAAGCTATCGGCTTCAGTTCGCATATGTTCGCATGAACCTAGGCTGTCTCGTTCTGAACAGAGTCGCCTGCTTTGGGACAAGCGCTGCGCAAACTGCATGCAAAAGTCCGTGAGTCCGGCAAATCGAGTTTCATTGTAGCCTTTGCCCCAGATCATCAGCTTACACCACTCTACTGAGCACAATGCCTCTCTTTAAGTGACCCACATTGACATGCAGACACAATTGTGCGCAAGACACTCAGGTCCTCCTCCTCACCTTCAGAGTCGGGACCCAGGTTTTTGGCCATGGCCGACAAACGATTTGCTGCTGTGTCCTGGGCGGAAAAATCATGCTTTTCAAAGTGCTGGGGATCCCAACCCCTGCATTTTTCGCCACAAGCCCGAAAAGCAAATCCGATTCACTCTCAACTCTTCCATCTGCTTCAGGCTTGAATGGAACACCTGCCTGTCTGAACGCTTCTATTTGCTGCTCCTTAGCCCGTCCCAACACGGCCACTGAGGTTCCCGACCAGCGCCTTGTTCTGCTTGTCTGCCTCAGCAGACAATAAAACATCCACAGTGTGTCAACTTAGCTCTCGGAAATCTGCGTGGTGCTTCTCTGCAGTCTTTCTGAAACCCGACATCCCGAGGAGGTACGCAGTTTAGTGACGGCATGGATCAAGCCCATTGCCAAATCTGCGTACTCAAATTTCCAACCGTTCAGAACAGCACATCAGCGGCAGAATGCGAATGCGATCTTATAGGCCCCAGGCTGCTCTGAAGGTGGCTGTCCGCTCTGCCTCATGGCTTTCACAGACATGTAGTTAAAGCAGTGTGGAAGAGTCTGGCACAATCTTGCCCGATATCAAAAGGCTAAAGAAAGTCCCACGCCTGCCGATACAGCAACATGCTGTACAACACAACTCGTTCCATACCGGCTAGCTACAAACAGTTGCATATGCTGCTCGTCCCAAGAATCGCCCGGGCCTGGTCGACGGTGTCTAACCAGGCATCCGTCACCTTTTTCTCCTCATCCTCCAAGGTCAAGTTGTGCAGCTGCTCCCTGAGCCCTGCTGTCCGTTTCCTTGTTGAGTACGTAGAAGCCGCTCTCATCAAAGTGTCCCTCCCTCATCTCTCGGCGCATGTTGAAGGGCTCGAGGCCTCGGCCAAATGGGCGGGAACCACTTCGGTCACGAATGCTCTTGGGCTGCTGAGGGCAGCGGCGGATACCATCATCGATGCTATTCAATGGATCGTCTTCATCCACACCCTCGTTTTCGCGAATGTCCTATCAGCATGTTAAAGGAAGCACTGAGTCTATCATCCTCCATCCATGCATGTCCATACGTCCACCGGCCTTATATATTCAAGCCAAAATGTCCTTGAACTGCTTGACCCCCTTTCGAGCTTGCGCCCGTTGTGCCCGAAGAATCTCGAAATTGGACTCGGCTTCGACGGAGCCACCATCGAGCTCCTCTGCAAAAGCTCATGCGGATAACACTTTCTTGCAGTTCTCGGCTCTAGACTCTGGCCTGGAGCCTTTTTGCAGTATCTGAAGCCACACCAACCTGGGAGGGGAAACTTCGACATCTTCGACGTCGCCAGAATCTGAGACGAGGGCCGGTGCTCCGCGCCCACCTTTGCCTCGCCCACGACCACGACCTTTCCCTCAGAACATGCCAGCTACAACTACACACACTCCAGACATGGGAGATGCAAATAATAAAGGGACAGATGCCACAAACTGCGGAGATCCTTGGCATGCCCCGCCCCACAACAAGACACGACTTCAGAGGCTTCGTGCCGAAAATCAAAAACAAAAGCATTTCTTTGTCCTGGCATGTTGATTAGAAGCAACGTGCAATCATTTCTGAGACAAAGCCTACCCGCACATCTTCAGGTGCCCCATCGTGCATCACTGCTGGTGGTTCACTGCCTCTGTCATGATGAAATCTGTGCTGCCGCAGTGTATGGAAAGCAGCACTTGGCTGGACGACGATGCTGAGCATAACTACTACAAACCACGACACTTCACACGTCGTTTTTGTGCAGCTTTGACAGGCAACGGCAGCCCGTGTTCCAACAATGGGGACAGAAGGGCTACACAAACAGGGGCAACGAAGTGCGATGGCCCAAACCCCACAATGTCGTGTCTTCCTAGCCGCACCTGGGCCATCGAGTCGCTCTTTGTCTTTGGGCGCCATGGCTTGAGCGCCAAATCCGCTATCCGACAGGAACTGGCTAAGTGACGAAGCTGTTGAGGCTTCAAGGCTTGGGCTCGAAGCCTCTGTTGTTGGGACTCGCTGCTGCAGTGGCTAGTTGTCCAGCAGACAGGTACCACTACCATCACATGTAATTTGCTACAAGTTGCTCAACATGTCTGGCTATGCTGGGTTGCTCACTGTGCCGAATGCAACGGCATGATGGGCAGGATGCGCAGCATGCGATCTGCAAACGACAAGTCTTTGCCAAATCCACGCGGAACAAGACAGTGGAAGCTAATTTGGGTTTTAATGGATGGATGCACAGACTGACAAGGAGGCAGAGGTCGTGGCGCCTGACGGCTGGTGAGACAGTCCCCACGGCTGAGTGCCTCCGTGTGCGCATCACAGCTGACGCGCCGTTCACGATCAGTGACCCGGCTCACTGCTTATCCTGCAGTCATAAACTCCACAGGCACGACAAAAACGATGCAAGACATCCCCTTCACTCTCCCCCCACATCCGGCACATGAGCGATTAACGACCTTTGGCAATGGCAGCAAATCGTCACCGAGTAGTATCTGCCTCAACACTCCCTCCATGGTACCATTCAGCTCCCCATAGCCAATGATGGGCTCTCGAAAGCCTTGGATTACCCGAAGAAGGAGTGAGGTGTCGGATAGCGAAGCTCGTTCAGCAAGGCTGCTCACACTGGGCTGCGCCAAGGGCAGAACCTGAGTTAGAGAAATGCAGCTTCACGCTCGATGTCGCCGGTTTGAGTTATGGTGAAGTTTGTCGCATGAGGTGCGAGCACTGTGGCAGCCTTCGCATCACCTGTCTTTTTTGCAGAGCATTGCCTACGGGCTGCGATAGTGACGATGGTGGTCGCTACAAGTAGCCCTAACCGCAGAGACCTGGCTATTGTCCCGAACCAGCCGAGGCACAACAACCCCCACCAGTCCATCTATGGGCCACTCCTGCCAGAGGTTCCGGGATGGGTCGTGACGCTGATCAGGACGAAACAACCAAGCCTTGTTCTGGTCCCAAATGTGGATGAGGATGTGGTCCTCTGGCCCTACCTGGGTTTATCTTGTGACAAGTACTCTGAACCCGACCCTCGAACCGGAAATCGTCCCACCCAGACACATGGCCCATGGTTTTTGTTAAACTCAATGCTCTCTGCTCTCTCTGTCTTGAGTCTTGGGATCCAAGCAAGCACACATAGTCACATAGACACATACACGCCTACACCAGCCACACGAAAGAGCACCGGGCCCACGGGCCCGGTGCAAGCGCAAACCTCGTGAACGAGAAGATGAGAATGTGCCAGCCGTCGTCGTGCTCGTTTGAATCCAACACTCTCGCGCCGCAGGCGCACTGTAATGAGAAGCCGGAACCTGATTCAATCCCTTCATGCCCCAGATTCTCCTGCTCGGGCACACAGTTCATTTGGAGGGGCTTCTTCGGACGGGCTCTACCATTTCAAGGCTCCGATGCGAATCAACCCACGGCACCTGCACAGCGGCCTGAAGCGCTTTGAAGGATGGTTCGAAACATATCTTTACAAGTTGTGGTGCTGCCGGTGAGCGGACAAAAGGACCCCGTTGAGCCCATTGTTCAACGTTGAAAGTTTACAAGTATGGGGTCGTGCCGATGGCGGCGCGCTCTGCCGACCTGATCCGCTCTGCCACGGTGCCCTTGCATTGAGACGCGGAGGAAAAGTTTCCGCCGCTGGAGGACGCTCGCGAAGTTCAGCGGAGCCTCGGGCCGACCCTCGACCTTCGACCTCTCTTTTGCTCGCGGTGCTGGTCTGCATCGTACAGGGGCTCACATCTTTGGGGACGTCCTTTCATCCTCCGAAACAGGTCGGCCGTCGGACCGGTGATCCTGGACATATGCACTAGCTGCCCCACTGTGTGACCCCAAGACTCAATACCTAAACGCCTCAGAACACCTGGCGTGCTCGCAGGCTTGCCGTTGCGACGGTGAGGGAGCTCCTTCGACACATGTTCTAGCCCAGGCCGGCGAACCCCGAATACGAGCTTCCACCACAAACAGGCATAAAGTAGGGGCAGGGCCCAAACAGGCGAACATGCCTGTGGACTCAGCGTCCAAGAGTCTAAACACCCTTACAATCCCTTGCCTCCACCTCCCCTCGAGTTCGACGAAGCCCTGCTTGAAACCAAAGCCCGGACTTCAACAACTTCGGAAACGACGCTTGTGGCAGGCCCTCTTGAGAGCCCAGATATGCCCAGATCCTCCAATGATAACTTTTCCCCGAAGATCTAGTCAAGTCATGCGCATGAGTGGAATTTTACGATCTGTGCTGGTAAGCTTTCATAGTCAGCATCACGCGGGAGAACGAAGCTATGCACCGATGACTGATCTGATCAACCACCCAAACCTCAGCTCAGCAGATGAGTGACCGTCGCCACGAAGCCAAGCGCCTCCCTCAGCAAAAGCACATAGGATCATAGGCTTTCGTAGTGCCAGTCTGTAGCCACAACAAGCACACTGAGCATCCATCCACGCATGTACGGCTTCCTCGTCACGCTGGGCTTGGGCTATGCGGCTTTCCCGGCTGCACTTCGAGACCACCTCCGAAAGGCTGCGCTGCGCACTTCGTCGCTGGAGTCAGTCAACTGAAAGCGACTCTCTCGCCCGGCCTGCTCGTCCTCGGCCTTCTTGGGGAACACCATGACTTTGAGTACTGGCTGCACCTTACTATGTATCCGCGTGGAAAGCCTTTCCAGGCATAGCCGCTTCCTTGCGTCTGCAATATGCAAGGCGCGGTACTATCACCTGCAAGAAACAACGAGGATTAGACCACCAGCCGCGACTCCGGGCAGTCTAGACAAGCCGCCGTGCTCTTCCTTCGGGATGCGAAGCTTTGAGCAGCCAGTCGCTGGCAATGGGTTTGTGGTCTGAGCTGGACACTTCCTGAAGCGGCTCACTGAAGCGTCCCATTTCCCCATGCTTCTTCACGCCTACAATCGACCAACGAAGCCAAAGCCTCCCGTTTGCACGCAACCAAGGAACTGGTGCAGAGTTGAAGGACACAAGCTGCAAGCACCCGGTGCAGCCAGGCATGCTGCGATAAAGCATGCGATCGCAGTACTGAGTTTCAGGGGCAGCTGGAGATCGAGATGCCACGACATGAACAATTCTGAAAGCTGTCTTATTCTAGCATCCCTATCCGGAACCTCGACCTCTCGGATGTGGCCATCTCGGTCGAATACAGCGCTCAGAGCCCTGCTGTGAGATGACCGATGCCTCCCTACAGAGCTTACGAGGTGGAAAGTCAACATTTCGCTCACGATACAAGTGAGCACATGACGGAGAAGCCTAAACACAAGGACAACAGTGGAGAAACAACAGTCGTTTCAAGGAATTCAACACCAAAGCAGACCAACTGACAAGTTGAACAGGTCAGCAAGCAGCGGCATCTGCAAGCTCAGGCTCTGATGGCACGCGAGCGGTGTCGAAATTCACACCGGCTTGGCCTGAACCATATTGGGACGCAAGTCCAAGGTGCAAACGTGGATATGCTTCAGCGAAGTCGCCTTTCTGCATACGGTACGTCGGCTCCCATGTTGGCACCAACGCAGAAAAGCCTTGCAGGACCTTACCTGCAGTCATCTGTTGCTGCAGCTGGTCATACTTCCTCAGATTCGCGAAGTCCTGACGTGCCGGGACATCCGGGAACCGAGTCACTCTTCTACGAGGCAAAAGCCGAGACGGCGGGGAGGAGGGGCCTGGTTTCGGATTAAAACTCACTGGAAGGAGTCCTTCGCCTCGATCAGCCGCAGTATTTCACAAATCTGTGCCTCTTGCACCTACCGTACCGCTTAAGCGTATGGCGTTGTCTCACTGCTGGCGAATGCGTTTGCAAGAGGCACCTGGTGCCCCGCTGTCTCTGGCGCCAAGCCCAACACCTCTGGCGGTATGTCCAACCGATAGTTCAAATCACCAAAGAAGAAGCCTTGATGGCTGCACTGTTGCGGCACGTTACCACACCCAGCGGCGGAGGCATGAGCAGAGGATAGGAGACGCGTGCGCCACAAATGCTTCTGAGCTGCTGTGATGCGTGCATGATGGGGCGTCGAGATCTCAGGCGAATTGCACGGTCAGCAGTCTGCGCTCCCCAGCACAGTTTGCATAAACCGGGTCATAAAGGCTCTTCTCCAACTTGGACAGGACGAAAAAAACATGCCTAGATTCTAGATACGTGCAACAGAGATGCTGCACGAAAATATGTTTGAAAGCCCTGCCACATGCCCGCCACAAGCGAAGCTAAGTCTCCAGCAAAGCTCTGAAACACGCGTCCCCCAAAGAATTTCGGACACATCCGTGTTTCGGCGATGGAGATGCTCGGCGTGCGCTGCTAGGTGCACGGAGAGAAACGAAAGCCTCGTCTTTCCACGCTACAAGAAATGTGGAACCTTGAGCTTGACAGGTGGCATTCCAAAACAGGGCCGCCGTCTCCAACCCCAAACTGTTGCCGAACCGGTGCTAAGGCCGAAACGCCAAAACCATGTGGCGACAATGACTTTTGAACAATCCCGAGCTGAACGCCCAATCCAAAACCGAAGCAGGTGGGGTCAAGACCCGGAGGAAAAACGGACCAAGTTGCGATGTCCGGCCAATCTGAAATTGGACAAGTAGACCACCTCCACAAAGCTCAAAGGTTCGACATTTTTCAATGATTAAGCTTCTTGAATAGTAAGCGCCGGCTTATTATGGCATATGGCCGCTTCCTAACCAACGTGGGCCTTTGTTATGAAAGATGTGGCCCAATCCTGTGTTTTCTCCGGACTTCTCCTGGTTAGGCTGCAGATCTGTCAAACCACAGCAGACTATGCGAGACTTCTCAACTCGTCTTCCTAACCAGCGCCCTGACATTGTCCGCCCAGTGCTTTTCCAAGGCTCGATCTTGTCGATCGGCGGGGCAAACCTTGCGTTGCAGAAAGACACATAAACAGCCAGATCATATCGGAGAGTGTGAGGTCAAGTGAGTCGAGTAACTTCTGAGTCACTATTGGCACTCAAGCAAGGACTTTCCCGTGCTCACACTCGGACTTTCCAGGCGAGCCATGTTCGTTCGTCTCTGAGGTCGTGGATGTTCTTCAGCCCTCGTCGCGTTAAGATTTTGCAACTCCGCATGCAGCACCCAACCACTCCCAGCCAACATGTTGCGGCTTTACAGCTTCAAAGCAGGAAGCCTATCAAGAGTGTTGGAGCTGTCTTTCGGCTTCATCCCTGATTCATCCCTGAGTGCTTGGGCACAATGGCGCAGATCCACACAGGCTCCTCTCGGCCAAATGCAGAACCCAACTGGAGCTGGAGCTCTGGTAAAGCAAACGAAATACGAGGAGCGTAAGACAGCGACACTTCAACAGAGGCGCAGCCCTTTGAGGAAAGAGATCTGCCACTGGCAGAGGACTTCGAATCTTCTGAGAACTGACCTTCTACCATCTTGTGGCGTGATCGCAGCACCCGTTCAAACGCCCTGAAATTGGAACAGCTTACCTGACATCAAAGCAAAAGCCAGGTGGTGGGTGCACCACCAATGTCCACCAAAAGATGACATTGCACGTTGAGCGTGACAAAGAACATTATGAGTAATTATGAGCATTGGCTTGGAACTCCGATTGGGCAGCTACAGAATACTTCTCAAATAATCTTACTCTAGTGGTCCGAAACCTCAGTTTTCGGCGGTTCCCTCAGAGCTGAGAAGCTTGGAAGCAAAGAGCACCAGCACCATGGCACCCCGTGAACTTGTCGCGAAGAGGCCTCGTGTGTTTTACAATCTGTGCAAGTAGCGAGCAAGACAAGACGAAGGTGCGAAGAGAGTGATGGCACTAGATCAGATGAGAGGGTGGAGATTCTCGCTTAATGTAGACCCCAGATCAATCGACCCCGAACCCTCCCCGTTACAGGGATTGCAATAGGGATCTGTGGCCATGTGCGATCTTTTGATCTCCACAAACCTGAGTGCTCTGCGTGACAGAGTTCGTTCTCTCTTGGTTGCCACGGTGAGCTCTGCTCCGTAACTTATCATCTTCATTCTCAGCCTGCTGTATCTGTTTGAAGGGTGAGAACGTGACCGAATCTAATGAGGGTGTGCTTGATGATACTGAGCAGCATCTTCAAGGTGCAACAGGGGGCTGCTGGTTCTTGCCCTCTAGTGGTACGCGGTGGTCGTGGTCGTGACTAGTGACTTGTAGTGGTAGTAGCAGGAGGAGTAGTACAGTAGTAATAGTAGTGGGCTGTTGCCCGGCCTCCGCTTCTCAAACCCTCGCTAAAGACAAGATGTGGCAACTAAAAGCCTGAACGAATCGTGACGCACATTTCATCTTTCGTCAAGATTTGTGGCAGATGACCAAGTTTGCAGAAGAGGCGCTGTAGTCGTCTCCCAGATGCCGGACAAACCCTTCAGTCAACCTAGGGCGGCAAAGGCCACAGAGGAAATGCAGGCCACTGTAAATGCTCTCTGCATGTACAAGTCCTGGCTTGGGGGAAAGCCGTGTCCCTTCGGGCCATTCGACTGCCGACTGAAACGCATGACAGCAAGCGTCTTTGGCTTTCAACATGGTGCGGCGCTGCATGAGTGCAACAGGGATCGAAGAAAACTATGCGCCACACAGATCAGTACAAAAGAGCCTGCTCTTGCTACATTGACTGTGCCATCATACTTGCTGCTCCAGCACATCCAACTCTTGAATGTGGTAGGATGTTCGCTCTTGCAGCGAGGCCGACCCGTTGCCCAAGAAAGTCTCTACCAATGCATACATGCAAAAAATGACTACTCTAGGTTCTGCTTCGCGTGACGAGTCCGTAAGAGCACAGCTGACAGAACCGAAGCAATTCTCAGGCAGTTTGCACCATATGCCATCCGCTGCCACAAATGTCAAAGCCTTTACACCCTGTGCAGGTTAACGACGAGATGCTCGTGATGGTGCCGAATCGAACCCCCCTGCATGGCACGGGCAGGAGTACTTGACATGAGTTTCACATGCATCTCGGCACAAGTCCAAGGATTGCATCCTGCCTGCTGGACAGTGTCTTTGGCTCCAAGAACAGCCTCCTGTGGATTTTCAGCAGGGTGGCGACGATTCCACACGGACCGTCTGAAACTCACGTGGCATCCTGGATGCCAACAACAATGATGTCATAGATCCCTGGGCTATTGCCGAGATCTTGCTGGGAGAGGGAAGGCGGACCTCAGGATCTCATGCGTCTTAAGCACTTGGACATTCTGACACAGATCATCAGAACGGAATTCTGCAAGTCAAGCAACATCAGCCAAAGCTCACAGCTGAGGGCTGGGCTTTCTTTCAACCGACCTCCTCGTGGAATCCTGACGACGAGTAATGATAAGCACCAGTGCAGCGAGCTCATACTTCTGCACAAAGGCCAATGCCGTCCAAGCAACCACCCATCACCTGCGAGAGCGATTGCCTCATTGCCTGGCCCACACAGGCCAAGGTCCCAAAATGGCATACTGACAGCATGATGTGGTTTTGCTGCACACGGTCTCGGATCGTGCATTCGAGCGGATGCCTGCATTCATCGAGGCAACCAGTAGGCGCAGCGGTCGATGCAGCGCCGCCTCACATCGCAAAAGCAGAAGCAGCCAACATTATGATCCACAGGCCCAGGCGTCTTGGGGGTTAGCTCAGGTACCCTCGCCCTAATCCTCCTCGGAACCACTCGTTTTTTGCCTTCATTTCCCACCCCCCCACCCGGCCACCCTTCATTTTACCTGTTTTTTCGGCCTTCCCCTCCTGATCCCCTCTTTTCAACTCTTTTCCTACTGTTGTTTTCCCTACGCCCCCCCCCNGTCACATTCGTTGCTTCGCACAACATGAAGAGGTGCGACTTGCTCTGGGCGATGCTCTTGATCAAAGCTCCTCTCGAGTCGCCGCTGGAGTCGTACTCGATGTAATCCGAGAACGCGGAAGGTGCCGTCTTCTTCCTTCCTCTGATGAAGTTCGCCGTCTTCTTCCTTCCTCTGATGAAGTTCCCGAGGTTCAGGATGAGAGCAGTATATTTGGTCTTGGAGGTGTAGATGGGAACAGGCCCATCTTCCCCGAGACCATAGCGGAAGAGTTGNCCGTCTTCTTCCTTCCTCTGATGAAGTTCCCGAGGTTCAGGATGAGAGCAGTATATTTGGTCTTGGAGGTGTAGATGGGAACAGGCCCATCTTCCCCGAGACCATAGCGGAAGAGTTGAAGGTTCGGCATCTTGTCCAGTGACAAGTCCCCGACTTCCTCTTCATCCACACCAGCGCTTAGGAAGAGATGGAGCATGGCGTTCAACAATTCTTCCCGTGTTGCTGGGTTGCCGCTCTCATGGAGTTCCCTCACCTTCTGAAGAAGGTTCTCTTGAATTTCCAACGCCGCCTCTCGAACGTCCGATGCTTTGGCCATAAGCCGGTCATCGAGGGTGCTGCGAACGTCGCCTGATCTGAAGACATAGTCCAGACGTTCGGGCCGACGATCATAGATGGNGAGGGTGCTGCGAACGTCGCCTGATCTGAAGACATAGTCCAGACGTTCGGGCCGACGATCATAGATGGGCAACATCTTGCAGACCTGCTTGAAGAGCTCGGTCTCGGAAAGGTGGAACTGTTGGTAGGCATGCGGTGAAGCTGCCACACGCCAACCCATATGTTGCACCTTGAAGAAGCCCACGGGATCGACCTCGATGTCGCGGATGCCGGTGTGGAACAAGCCGGTATAGCCGTAGCCGTTGCGTTGGTCCTTTAACAGAACCAGAGGGCTTTTCCGCTCGAGTCGGTAGCCATCCTTGATGAACTCCTTATACTCGGCGGTATCCACGAGACCCTT
>BGNK01004353.1:0-55615 GCA_003297005.1 Symbiodinium sp. clade A Y106
GCTTCTCGGGGGATGACGCATGTAAAGCCTGCAGAATCTTGGCAGATGCGACAGCAGGAGTTAAGGCTCAGAAAGGCATGGATTCGGAAGGTTGCAAGCCAAAAGTGAGTTTCTTGATGTTAACCTACAGATTTAGGGTTTCAGCGTTTCCGGTTTTACAGTAAGGTGCAGAAGGCTAGAGGCTTCTGCGCGTCCCTGTTGCAGGCAAGCAGCTGTGAGCGAAGACCTCGGGCCAGTGTAGGGTTTAGGCTTAGGGTTTAGTTTAGAGTGTTGGGGTCGGGAAATGGGTATGCTAGGCCCTGAAAGGCTTTGAAACTCCGATCGGCTCTTGTATTCGATGCCAGGAAGAGAGCTAGAGAGAGACAGACAGACAGACAGACAGACAGACAGACAAACAGAGAGAGAGAGAGAGAGGGAGAGAGACAGTGCCAGAGAGACGGAGAGCCGCAGTGCGAGACAGGGAGAGAATAAGCATGCCAGAAAGAGATGAGAAGAAATTAAACACACCCCGAGAGACTGGGAGAGCCACGACCCCTAAATCCTACTTGAAGGTTCATGGGTAGTTATAAATGGGGCTACAAGTGGGGTAGGTGTACTTATGATCCCTCTTAGGGGGCTTATAACCCCGCTGATCACTACCCTAACCCCCAAACCCTATAAAACCCTATAAAGCCTTATCGAACCCTTAAAGGAACCCCATAACCCCACTTATAACTACCCATGAACCGAAAGGTACCGCCTTCTCTAAGCTACTGGGCTCCTAGCTACGACTTGCTGCTGCCATCTCGTCCTCCGCAGGAAGTCTTTCACCACGGATACCCTCGGCGCGTGCGGTTTAGGGTTCGGGGTTTGGGGTTTAGGGGTTTAGGTTTAGGGTTAGGGTTTCGGCGCGAGAACGCTGAGAGACATGCATCGTTTAGGTTCGGGGTTTGAGCTCGATCTGCCACCCGAATTCTTAGTCTAGCTGACTCCTCTAACTAGGTCATAAACAAGAGCAGCTGTTGAGTTAAGGAACCTTGCTTAATAACGGGTCTGAACTGTCCAAAGCTTAGGAAGCTTTAAACCCCCAGCATGGGGGACTTTAACTTTCTCGCAAGGGTGGCAAGCATTACAGTAAACCCCATAAAGTTGGAAAGCGGATTAAGGCCAAATAGTGCTGGGAGTCCCTATGCATTACTCTTAAGGATTGAGGCTATTGGGTTTCCAACTTTTAGGCTTCTACTGTAGTCAAGAGTGTGGTTTGGTAGTAATCAATCTCGCTTCCCAATACGTCAAACCAGCTCACAAACATCCCAAACGCCTGTCATGGCTCCTTGCTCCATCTCTGACTATCTGCCGAACACTTACTGTAAGCCATCAAGCCTGTATAACTTTACCAGCCAATGACCAACAAAGAACTTTGTTCACAGGTAGCCTACCACTTAAAATCGGATACTACAGGGGCCTCAACAGTTGGAATAGGGTTGTGCGGCATACTGTACTATACTCTACTAAAACTGCAAAAGGGAGCCCGACATGGGAGGTATGTAGGTCTCTAAGCCTCTAAGTTACCTGCTTATGGTCAGAGCTTACGGCTTGTAACATTGTGTGTAGGCTCCGTGAACATGGATCCTGGTCCTTAGCCCCAAGGCTCGAAAAGCAAAAGCGAGCTTTGATAACAACCCATGCTTAAAGGACCGTGGGATTAAGTAGGGTAAAGGGTTCCCTCTCTTCTTCAACAACCGGGCCCCAAAAAGTTCAAACTTTCTAAGATAGAGCTAATATATAAGGCCAAAAAGTTTAAAGTTCCACCGTTCACTATCTAAGTCCCTTTACGGTTCAGGGGTCAGGGTTTTAGTAGGGTAAAGGGTTCCTTAATCAAAGGTTGAAGCCATGGGCCCCTAGTGTGGGCCCTGAGCCCTTTTAAGGGACCTTAAAGGGTACAAGTAGGGTGTGTATTAGGTTTATAAGGATCCCAGGCTTAAGGGCCCATACGGTTGATGGACAAAATCCTGCATGACCTTAAGGACTCTAAACTATGGGAATTATGGTATATTCCTTATATTGTGTAATGCAGGATTTAGTCCATCAACAGTACTAGGGGCCCTTGGGTTCATCCTAAGACTTAAAGAGTTCACTACCAGATTAAGGGGTCTATGGGACTTTGAGGCCTGAAAGGACCATGGGACTTAGCTAGGTGGGGCTCGGTTAAGGTTTGGGGGTTTGGGGGTTTGGGGGTTTAGGGGTTTAGGGGTTTAGGGGTTTAGGGGTTAGGGGTTTAGGGGTTAGGGGTTTAGGGGTTTAGGGTTTAGGGGTTTAGGGAAATTTTAGTAAATAAGATCCTCTTAAGCCCAATAAGGGAAAATGTAAAATGTCCCAAAGCCCTACCTAGCTAGTGAAAAAATACCGTTTAAACAAAGAAGGCAACTCTACTTGAAACACTGATACATACAACCCAAATCAACGTACTTGTAACCGTAACCTTACTTACTAAGTCCCCATGATCCTCCAAGTAGGACCCTCAACCCTAAATCCCTATAGATCCCTTATAGAACCCCTAAAGGGCGCTTTTAGGACCCCTAAATCCCTATAGATCGCTTATAGAACTCCAAGTAGAAGCCTGGACCTTCAGTGACGCCATGAGAGACTCGTGGCAGCTTCTCCAATTTCTCGTCCCATCGGACCACCTCCTTTTGGTTTAGGGTTTAAGGTTTAGGGTTTGGCGTTTGGGTTTTGGGGTTCAGGTTTAGGTTTTGGGGTTGAGGGTTTTAGGGTTTAGGGTTTGGCGTTTGGGTTTTGGGGTTCAGGTTTAGGTTTGGGGGTTGAGGGTTTTACTTGAAGGGGCAGAGGACCTAATAAGTTGGTTATAAGTAGGGTTATAATTAGGGTAACTCCAAATAGGGCACTTATAACTCTACTTGTAACCTACTTACTAAGTCCCCTGCCCCTTCAAGTTTAGGGTTTAAGGCAAGTTTGCAGGGCCTAGTTCTTGGCACAGGCTCTGTGAAAACCTCAACCCTGAACCATACTTAGATAGCGAACGGGGGAACTTTAAACTTTTTGGCCTTGTATATTAGCTCTATCTTAGAAAGTTTGAACTTTTGGGGGCCCGGTTGTTGAAGAAGAGAGCATAAGACCATCTAACACTCACACCTGGAACCCTAAGATGTCGGGTCTAGGGGTTCAGCCGTAAACATCCTGGAAACCTGAGTTCCTCCTTTGGAAGATGTTTATAGTGAACCCCAGAAAGTTGGAACATCGATTTAGGATGATTCATGCTGGGATTCCCTATACTCTACTTTAAGGGCATGAGGCTAATGATGTTCCAACTTTCTGGCTTTTACTGTAGAGTTTCGAGTTTCGGGTTTGAGGTTTCGGGTTCCGGGTTTTCGGTCTAGGGGTTCGTGCTTTGTGCTTCACTGGGCTTTTAAGTAACCTGGGAGAAAAAAGTATAAACTTCTATTTCATAATGGTTCCTTTAAGAAAAAATATTAAAGTATGGTACGTCCAGGTTTTGGTTTTAGGCTGTAGGGTTTCAGGTTTAGGGTATTGCGATTTAGGTTTAGGACTTAGCCAGGTTTTAAGTAAAGCTCACACTTCACGGCCAAGGGCTTAGCTACAACTTAACATGGCGGCTCCTAAGAATCGTGTTGGTTGGGGGGTACAATCTGGACTTTGAAGTAACCAGGGAGAAAAAAGGATAGACGTTCATGTCGTAATGGTTCCCTTTAACTAACAGGTCCCCCAAAAAGTGTTAAAGTATGGTACTCCAAAGCCCTGCATCCATCATACCGGAAGGGTTTGTCCGAGAAATAGCATAGCGCATTTAACTTTGCGTGGCTGTCCTAAACCCTAACTGGGCTTTTAAGTAACCAAGGAGAAAAAAGTATAAACTTTTATTTCATAATGGTTCCTTTAAGAAAACAGTATTAAAGTATGGTACTCCAAAGCCCAGCTAAAGCCCTAAACCCTGAACCCTAAACCCTAAGTGTCTGCACCATTGTTGGGATCAGCACAGGGTTTAGGGGTAAACTGTCGTCGGTTGGACTGAGGGATCCCTCTCACGTCAGATTTTTTGATGAACTTGGGGTCTAGTTATAGGTGCCGTAATAACTAGTATAGGGTTTTGGTGTATGTTCTGTTCTACTTATAAACAGGAACTCTCAGGAAGACTGTTGGTAGTTGTTCAGGCTTGTAAGCTTCGGAGGTCCAGTGGCTGAGCTCTTCTACCTCTTCTTCAACAACCGGGCCCCAAAAAGTTCAAACTTTCTGAGATAGAGCTAATATATATAAGGCCAAAAAGTTTAAAGTTCCCCCCTTCACTATCCAAGTCTAAGCCCCCGGTTAGGAAGTGTCTGCTAGGATCATTCATGGAGCTCTCTGACTCTTGGCAGTACACATAGCTTGAATACTGCCCCAATACACTAACAGTCTATAATGGGGCTACTATAAAAGGCCTAATATAACTATATTACGAATATTATCCAACTGTTACTGAGTGGGGGCAGTGCCCAACACATAGCCTAAAGGCCCCCTTCAATCCGTAGAAGCGCTTTAGGGCTTATTGTTTCGGGTCTACGATACGGTTTAGGGTTTGGGTATCCCGAATGTAAGGAACCCATAAAATAAAACCTTATAGGGGGAGCCCGCTTGCAAACACCCTAATTTACGAAGCCCTCCCAAACCTAATAAGCGCTTCCGAAGCCCGGTAACACCATGCAAACACCTAGGACACTTCGATAGTTGACTCTTCAGGGATATACGCACCATACCTGTGCAAGGTTCCATACATGATTGCCTTGTACATGTCCTTAAACTGGGTTCTTGTTAAGGGATATAATTTAAGCTGCCATAATAAGGAAACCATATTTATTACTATAGATCCCCATTATGGTTGCTTAAATCAACTTCTTTAACCAGAACCCAGTAAAAAAGGAGTAAACTGTGTTGCGGTCAAGGCAGACCCTATATCTTCACACACAAAAGCCAACACCAAAAAAACTCAAAACACAAAAAAGGGCGCACAACCTATACCGAAACCTTAAACCCTAAGTTAAACCCTAAACCCAAAATCCAGACCTTTAAACCACGATAATACGGCTGCCAAAACAGTTCGACCAGGGTTCAGAAGGTTTTTTGCAATGGGTACGATTACCGAAACCCTGCTATTTTGAGGGTTCTATTTAGGGGGTCATGACCTACGATCTTTGTAAGGATTTGGGGTTACAGGTACGATCCTGAAGGAAGTATACTGCTACAAGTAGTTGTTGTGACCCTACTATACACACACACCCCAGATGCAAACCCTCATGAACATCGTATACAACCCTTAGACGGAGGGCTGTTTTTAAAAATTGTCGGGGTAGGGGGTTTCTAGTCACTGCAAGCTGTTGCTTGTCAGGGATACTGCTGAAAGTTTGAGAATTATACAGCACTATAAACCCTAAAACCTGAACCCTGAAGACAAAACTTCACACACCGTGAGGACAAAAATCTGAAAATCCTAGCTCTGCTTCATGGCCAGGGCGCCCAGGAATGCTGGATGTGACGACCACACTCTTGCGCCTCTCATAAGTACAAAATGGCTCTAAGCCGATCTCGGGCTACTTGAAAGGTTTCTTTACGGGCTAATATAGGCGCCTCAATAGTTGCCTATACTATTTTTGGTGGCTCCTTATTAAAATTATAGTAAATATAGTACAACGCGCCCCAAAACCCTATTCTAATTATTAACGCTGCTATAATAGGTTTAGGGCTTTAGGGTTTAGGGTTTAGGGTGAGGCTATAGTATCGGTATGTTACAAGGTTCCTGTCAAAGCAGGGTTGCCCCTTTTCCTACTGCAGATGCAATCTTCAGAGGGTGAGCCCAAGCGAGACGGAGCAGAGGGATATTCTTGGGCAACCTAGATAAGGGCTTTATGACAGCCAGCTCGCGAGAGAGAAGTGCTCGAAACTTTTCTTGAAGCTCGCTCAGAAGCCCTTGAATCGACCCCTCTGTCATCTGTACTGTGCAAGTACGGTAGTACAACTGCCTAGAAGGCCAGTTGCCCAGGTCATGGATAGCATCCCTGGTGCTCAGTGCTGCGTGTATAAATAATTTATCAACCCACGGGCCTTGCGTAAACCGTCCTTCCAAGAACGGTGATGAGAGGCTGGATTCCGGGCTTCGCGTTGTTTTCGGAAACCCTGAGGAACCGTATTTCTAAGTAGTTATTCAGGGTTTAGGGTAAGGCATAAATTGTAAACGCTTGGTCGATTGGTGGGGTGTAGTAGGCGACCGTTGTCACACGGAAAGAATCCTGTCCAGAATCCGTTGCCTATTTCCACTCAAGCAGAGACAAAGACACGGTATAGGGTGCCGGGTTTGTATAGGATTCATGGGTGAAGGACGTAGACAGACCAAAAATGGTCTCCACAAAACCAAAACAGAAACAACATGAGCCTTGCTCCCACACCCTAAACCCTGAACCCGAAACCCTAAACAGCAAAACCCGAAATCCTAAACCCCTAAACCCTAAACCCAGAAACCCTACACCCTAAACCCGAAACCCTAAACCCAAATCCCCGAAACCGTCTAAACTCCCAAGCCAACGAACGCTGCTTCAGACGCGTGGCTTCAATGGTCAACGGCCCCGAAACCTGCATCATCATAGGAGAGGGCCAGAGAAGCAGTGGAATACGGTATTGGGGTAGATTATAGTCTGAATATGACAAACCACACTGAAACGACTGGAACCAGACTAATCATGCTTGCAGTCTGCTAACACTACATGGGTATGGTTTATACTACTAGTATCCCCATAATAAAACCGAACATATACACTCACCAATATTCAGAAGGAGGCCTATCTACACTCACCAAAACGGTAATATAAACCCTACTTCATATATAGGGTTTATATGGGAGTTTCCGAAAATAGGGGACCCTAATATAGTACCCTAAATAGTAGGATCCTTATTATAAGGACCCCCACAATTGTAAACCCGCCTACTTCACATGCGCCGACTCCCCACTCGCCAACCCAAAACTCTTTGTCAAAAAAAAGCGTCGCTAAACTCGTCTTAACCTACCCTAAGGGTCCATGAACCCAAATAGGGTTCCTTTAAGGGTTCCTATGAGGGGTTCCTTTAAGGGTTCTATTATAGGGGTTCGATAAGGGTTTAGGGTTAAGGGTCCATGTACCCAAATAGTAGATACTTTGGCCCCAAAGTGCCCAAATAGGGACTACTTGAAGGCCAAAGTATATACTGTTTGGGTACATGGACCCTTAACCCTAAACCCTTATCGAACCCCTATAATAGAACCCTTAAAGGAACCCCTTATAGGATCCCTTTAAAGGCACCCTGTTTGGGTACATGGACCCTTAGTAACTTAGGGCTACAGCCCAAACCCTGAGCCCCTAAACACGCAAAGCATCCTAAAGCCCTACGGCCCCGGAAACCCTGACACCCTACAGCCCTAAGCTTCTAAGACCCACCACCAACAAGGCCGCCAAAACCCCTTAATTAGGGAATATACCTTAAATTATAATAGGATCCCTTATATGATTTAAGGTATATTCCTGAATTAAATTAAGGGGTTTTGGAGGCTCTGGGAACCAACAAGGCCGCTATCAACCACCCAAGCCTAAACGTTGGAAGCTCACCCGTCTCATGCGGTGCAGCTTTGCAGGCGCATGTGTATAGGTTTGCATGGGTGCGTACGCATGTCAGTCTGTATGTAGGTTTAGGGGTTTATGATACAGGTATGGCTCATGGCTTCGAGTTTAGGGTTTATGCTTATTGATAGACAGACAGAAGCACATCCGGACTGGAGGACATGCAGACATACCTACTTTCCACGCTACTTTGCTACATACTCACGCAGCTACACACCCACTCATGCAAACAGACACACACACACACACAACACAGACAACAAAGAAACACACACACACACACAAACAAATAAACACCACTTGTATGCATCTGCGCATGCTGCCCACATTATGCCGGCAAAGAGGAAACATGTTCTTTTCCTTGCGATGCTCGATTTCTCAATGTCGGGTAAAACCCCCATCGGAAAAGCTAAAGATTCAGGCCATCTCTGCCCGAAGCCCCAAAAACCTAAACTGCCTTAAACCCTACCTGGACCCTATGAAGCCTGCCTCTTTAAGGTTTCTTATTCCAGTTTCCTTATACACTCCCTCAAAAATTAGGTAGGTTATTTGGTGTTAAGGTAAAGCTGAATCCTCCTCCACCTTGACCTTACCAGTGAGAAGGAGCTTCCCTTCCCAAGGCCCCACCCCTTGGAAAGGTCCCACCAGTTGCCCCGTTCAAGGTGGCTTAACCTGTCGCCGAAAAGACCTACCTTGTTAAGGAACTATATGGGGGCTTTCCGACCTAAACCCTAAACCCTAAACCAAGTAGCGGACCCTAATATAGTACCCCCAAAAAGTAGGATCCTAAACTCCTAGAAGTTACCATGGTTTGGGACTCGCGAACTGTGGGGTTTAGGCTGTAGGTTGTTTCGGGTTCGACGGAGACCCAAGAGCAACCGAGGAATAAAAAGGGCGCCCTGTTTGGTTTAAAGTGGCTTGTAAGGGAACCTGAACCCAAAAAGCGGAATAAGGGCCTAGCTGCTTTACGGCTATCTGGACAGAAGCCTTCATCGTAGCTGAAGACAGATGATTTGCCGGCAACCGTCCCCAGATCTCCCCTAAACTATCTACCCTAGACCCTGTGTAAACCTTACATCAACCACGTACCCTAATCCTTGATTACAAGTACCTTAATTGGGGTGATAGGTATTCATAACCAAAGTTACCTTATGTATAGTTTATAACCCAAGCCACTAAGTCCTACAGTACGATCCTTCAAGTACTCTAATTCCTGCCAGGGAGCAGAGGAGGACACCGGGATGAAGAGAAGCTCGCCCTTCAAGTCATGGAGCCTGCATTCGGAGGTCCATAGAGGGTAGGGTTTAGTGAGGTCCGTAGAGGGTAATATAGGGTTCAGGGTAGAGGGTCTATTTGGGATTAGGGCGCCGAGTCATTACCGGTTTAGGGTTTAGGGTTTAAGGGATACAGCTATCAGCTATGGTCTGGTGCCAGTATGCAAGTCGTCAAGGGATGTACGGAGTGTAGTTTACCGGTGCGATACTGTACCGCCTTGGCTTTCTTTGTTGATCATTGAAGAGTCCAGCTTGGGATCTGCATCTCTCTTCTTTTACAACTACGCCCAAAAAAGATCACCGGTGCCGGAACATGCCCCTTGAACACCAGCAGCAGCAATATCGGTGAGGCCAGGAACCACCTTACCAGCACCTGAATTCCCGAACTCTCTAAGTTCCCTAATTCCCATCGAGAACAGCAGGCCTTCCTCCTGGAACTTCAACAATCAATACAAAACATGGTCTGCAACAAGAAGCGAGGGGCTTTTGAGTTCCCAGGCATGGTACCATAAGTCCAATTTGCCGGCCGTTAGGAGCGATGCGGTTTAGGGTTTAGGGTTTAGGGGCTCGCTTGGCCGTAGATGCGGCCAGAGCTCTTATGCGGAACTGTGAGTTTCACGGCGAGCGAGCACTTCGCCACTGGTTGGCCTGCGGGTACCGGATGCCTGTGATCAACAGATACGCCTCTGCGAGTAACCTGGTAGCGGAAACGAGCGCAAGGTTAAGGCACACTCCCTGCCGGCTCCAAGCCCTCGGCTTGCATGGCAGTGCGAGCGGCTGCAATGTTGGCCGACAGTGCAGAAAGTTGAGAGAGATACTGCGGTACACCCTGCCTTTGGACGCAGGTGCCGGCACGACATCGACGGTGAGTGCTGAGCCGCAAGTGACGCGGGCACTCGGCGTCGCCAACTTTGGTAATACCCGCATAGGGAACAGAGCTTTGTGAACTTCTCAACGGAGACTACGTGAACCCAGAGACTCCAATACCCGTTAACTACGGAATATACCTGAGTCATACTAGGAACCCGAATGGAACTCAAGGTATAGTCCTTAATTGAGGGGTATTGGAGTCTCTGGGAAACTGGTTCCCAAGTTTGTCCGGCGCTTTTATCGCGAACCGAACTGTCCTCTTGCAAAACTACTCGCTGGAACTTTGCCCCACCTCCAGGCCGCCCTCTCCGTGGTGGAGGGTTTAGGGTTTAGGGTTTATATAGGGTTGATGCTGTAACCTCCCGAGGTCAGAATCTGACATAACCACGCAGAGCTGAATAGAGGTGAGCCCGACTTCTACCTTCAAGAAAAATAACCCTAAACCCTAAACCATACGTGCCAAGCCAGAACCCGGTAACCAGCCGTAAGCCGAAAAGGCTACAGCCTGATAACTCAGGAGGCTACACTGTAAGCTTTTCCTAGAGGCTCCATAGTAGTTCCTTTTGGGGGTTCATATTTAGAACCCTATAAGGTCACTCTAAGCCGGAATTCCACCGACATGCCAAACCCGAAGGTTTACACCATACGCTTTCCTCCCCAAGCCCTAAACACCTTGTCCATATCAAACGCTAAACCGCTAAACCCTACTTGGAGTATCAAGAGACTTGGCAAGTAGGTTGCAAATAGCATTAAAAGGACCCTAACCGGGGTTACCCTTTATGACTCTGCTTACCACTCACTAGGCGCTGTCTGACCGCCTTTCGCTCGAACACCCGAAGATCATCCTCAGCAGTACCAGCAGCTCAAAGTATGTAGCAAGGCCTTCATAATCTGAACAGGATTTCGTACAAGGTTCAAGGTTGCACATAGTTTTAGAAGGGTTGAATACATGGGCTTTCATGGTTGGAACAAATTTGTGTTGGGGCACAATATTGTGCAAGATGTACCCAGAGAGCCCAATACCCCTTAATTACGGAATTTGGCTTAAATTATATAGGGTTTCATATTATGATTTGAGCTATATTCCTTAATTAAGGGGTATTGGGCTCTCTGGGTATTGGGGTTGTATTGTACAGGGATACCTTTGCTGTTTATTCAAACCTCCGGGTGATGCTTGGGATCTTGAAGGGAGTCCACTGAAGTAAATACCTGCAAATAAATACAGTGTTGAAAGTGTAGATGGTTCCTCACCTGGTATTGAAATGGATTCCTCCTTTAGGGAACCTATCAAACCACCCTTTTCAAATTGTGATTAGGGCTAGGGCCTAGACTTTAGGGTTTCGGGCTGGGGGCCAATTCAAGGATACGGGGCTTTCGGAAGTAGCGCTTTACAAGGGTCTCAGAGACCCCAGAGCCTGCAAAACACCTTAATTAAGGAATATGCCTTAAATCATATAAGGGATCCTATTTTAATTTAAGGTATATTCCTTAATTAAGGGGTTTTGGAGGCTTTGGGACTTGCTATACTTAGAGACCCAGCAGACCTAGTATGTAGGATATAGATACCCTAAATGGAGTTACCCCTGTGATAACTCTACTTGTAAGCTACTTACTAAGTCCCCTGCGCCTCTAAGTGCTCGAGGTGTTTTCAATCTTTCTAAGGATACCTAGAGGATTTGGGTTCCATACTTGGAGGGTCGGGGGACTTAGTAACTGGCTATTTTAGGGACTTATAAGTACCATAACCCCAATTAGGGTCCCTTTTAGGGTACTTATAAGTCTACTTACTACCTACTTACTAAGTCCCCCGACCCTCCAAGTAGGGCTGTTGAAGGGCTCCATAGGGTTTTGCAACGGTTTGACGGGCACCTATAGAGGATCTCAGGGTTTAGGGTTTAGGGATCTCCAGTAAGCCAGTTAGAAGTAAAGTTATAAGGCAGGGCAGGGTCACCTTTATCAGGGTTATGCTTATTGCTCTACTTCCAACCTATTTGGGTGGTTGTCAAAATTAAGGTCCCTTTTTGGGTCCTTATTATAATACGGCACCTAATAATTATTTAGGGTACCCCAAAAGGGGCCATAATTTTGACAACCATCCATTTACGAAGCCCCCTGATCCTCCTATTGGTGCACGCTTGACATGCCGGGGCCTCTAACATTCCCGAGCTCCCGAAGAAGGGAAATTCACCATCGGGATATTGCTATGTGGGGTTTGTCTAGGGCGTACACCATTTTCTGACTGTTTCGTCTAAAGATGTTCGGTGGAAAATGCCATCTGAAGCAAGGCATTTTAGCGAGTACTTACTACTACCGACAAACAACCCCGAATACTCACCAGTATCCGCATCCAGACGGAGCCCAAACCCTCAAACCCTAAAGCGGTAAACCCTACACCCCTAAGCGCTAAACCCCTAAACCCTAAACCACAATATCATATACCCGAAACCAGAAACCCAAAGCTGAAGCGTAAGGACTCAACAAGTGAACAAGAAGAAGCCCAATGGAGAAGGAGCAAACCGCTAGTCTAAACGGTTGCGGTTCTAGGCTTTTGGGCTTTGGGGTTTTGGGTTTAGGATGGTTTAGGATGGTGTAGGGTAAACCCTAAACCCTAAACCATAAACTCTTCCCCAGATGAGCCGTGTTTGCATCGCAGTAGGGCGGAGGGTGCAGAGCCTAGGGGTTCCAAGAGCTGAAGCCCTAAATCCCTAATCCAAGAAATCTCGAGGTTTAGGGTTTAGGGTTTAGGGTTTAGGGGGCTTAGGGTTTAGGGTTTAGGGGGTTTAGGGTTTAGGGTTTAGGGTACTGTGACTCTCTTCTTCAATAGCCGCGCCCGCAAAAGATCAAACCTTCCCACCACAGACCAAATATGTGAGGTCAAAAAGCTTGAAATCTTTCATTGGCTAAGGTCGGTAACCACATGTTCCCTAAAACTTGAAAGAGATACCATCAAACAGCAGCCCAGCTGCGTGTGCCGCTGATCCGCCCTGGGTGGCGAGCTCGGGTGCGAAAAGACAAGTGGTTGAGTTTGAAGTAGAAGCCAGAAAGTTGGAATAGGATTATCTCCCTCCCTTTACTGTAAAGTAATGAGGTACCCAAAACCCTAAAGTAAAGGGAATCAAAGGGCTAATCGCCCTTATTTTGGTGTGCTTTTGTCGCTTTATGTGCTGAAGGGGCTACTTGAAGGTTCATGGGTAGTTATAAGTGGGGTTATAAGTCCCCTAAGATGGGTTATAATTACAGTCACCCTACTTATAACCGCACTTATATTATAACTACCCATGAACCTCCAAGTATTGAGGCCTTGCAGGGACTGTATACTGGGGTAATGAGCGATTTTGATGCTTGGGGCTTTGGGCTTTAGGGTTTGGGGCAGGGTATGTTTACCAGGTTTACGAGATGACAGGTATGGGCTCTGATCATAAGGTCCCTGTTCTAAGTTCTAAGGGCCTCGAATTGCTCTAAACCCTAAACCGTTTTTTGGAAACCCAGCTTGTCGTTGCAAACGAAAACTCTTGGTCATTAAGGCTCTGGGTTTAGGAAGCAGGGGTTTTTGATCTTGTGCTTTGTCCCCCGATGGGCCGCTTGGTCCTAAACTCCACACCACAAACTCCACACCCACACCGAGGCTCGCAACCCCCAAATCCACTATGAATCCGATGCAACCCTCATATGGGTAGTTGTCAAAATTATGGCACCTTTTTGGGTACCCTAAATTGGACCCCAAAAGGGACCCTAATTTTGACAACCACCCATATGCCTTTTGAAACACTTACACGGTCGTTAACAAGAGCCCAGCCCTACACCCTAAACCCTAAACCCTAGACCCTAAACTCCACACTCTACAGCCTTCCATTCACCCTAAGCCCAAACCCTACACCCTAAACGCCAACCCTACTCCTTAAACCCTCAACCCAAACAATCAGCCCCAAACCCTACCCCCTATGCCCTAAACTAAACCCTACAGCTAGGTGGGGCTTTTGAAGCTTTTGAAAAATATTAGCAAATAAGACCCTCTTAAGCCCAATAAAGGAAAATATAAAATGTCCCAAAGCCCTACCTAGACAGCCTACAAGCTAAAGGTAAGACAAGCTAAAGCCTCCACCCAAAACTTATAGCAAGTGCCAAAACCCAGAAATCCACGCCCAGGCTCTTCGGCAGACCCTGGCGGACGACTTTCCGGAGGTGGCTGTGTAAACCCATGTCTAACCTTCGGGGTGGTTTTAGGGGTTTAGGGTCCGAGGTTTAGGGTTTAGGGTTTGGGTGGATTTGGGGTGCTGGCGTTTGGGGGCTTTTGGGGCTTGGGGTTTGGGGTGGTGTGGTTTAGGCTTTGGGGCTTTGTGGCTTGGGGGTTCAGGGTTTAGGGGTTTAGGGGGTGTCAAAATCGATTTAAGGACAAGGGCTTATGCTAACCAAGAGCAACTTAACTTTCCAAAGAAGCCAATAATTAGGTACCTGGGTTTAGGACAGAGCTTATGTAGGCTGGCACTATTTGGAAGAGCATATGATTATTGGGTACTTGGAGCTTTTAAACCCTAAACCCTAAACCCCTAAACCCTAAACCCTAAGGCCCCCATCTACACCCCTAGGGCTAGGGGAATCTCAAAGAGACCCAACCCAACTCCCACACCCCCACTGCCACAGAGTCGCATGGTGCTCGCACCGTGTAGGATCAGGCCGAAGCAGTCCTTGAGATCCACATGGTCCTTGTCAGTATAGGTTATACAACTGTACCTCCATCCACATATATACATATATATATATGTGTGTGTGTGTTCGCGTACACGCTGTCTTCTCCATTTACAAGCCAAGAATATGTGTGTATATATATGGAGAGAGAGAGAGTGTGTGTGTGTATGTGTGTGTGTATGTGTGTGTATGTGTGGGTGAGAGAGGCAGAGAGGCAGAGAGAGAGAGAGAGAGAGAGATAGAGAGACAGAGAGAGCAAGAGCGAGAGCGAGAGGGAGAGAATAAAGGAATAGAGAGAATACAGAGTGCCCCACCCCCTGAAATGTGCCATTCAGCAGATGCAATGGTTTGGTAAGCACAGGGACAAACCCGACGAGTTTTTGGGACCTTTTGTGTTTAGGGTTGAGCTTGAGAAACTTCTGCAAGAAATGAACCCAAGAAGGTGAAAGGTTACCGACTCAGCTCGTAAGTGAACTGCATCGACCATTAACCCTAAACCCTAAACCCTAAGTCAACCCAAACGCCCCTAAACTGTAAACCCCGGAGCCCTCACACCCAAAAGTCTGTACTACTAGCCGAAAAAAACTTACCTGTTGAGAGTTCTGCAGGTGCCTTAATATGGCTTCCACATAGGAAATATGTAGCCTCTCAAACAAGAGGTTTTTTGTGGGCCACAGGTAATGCAAGTCCTGGACCCCAACTATGAATTAGGATTAGGGGGACGCTCGGGGATATGGACCCTCTCTTTAAGGTTCCCTTTAAAGAGCGTCAGAAGTCTTAAGAAGGGTCCCCTTAAATTTCAAGGGGTCTCCCTGGTACTACTTAGGACGTAGGACCAACAGTCTCAAGAGCCTAAAGCCTAAATCAGGCTAGTCATGAAACCCGACAGCCCTAAACCCCAAACCCTAAATCCCTGAACCCCAAATTACCCCGAAACCCTATAATTAAACCCTAAACCCTAAATCCCTGAACTCCAAATTATCCAAAAACCCTACAACTAAACCCTAAACTCTAAACCCCAAATCCCTGAACCCCAAATTACCCCAAAACCCTACAAACCCAGCCTGAATAGCCCAAAGCCCCCCGGGCCCCCAGCACCCGAGGCCCCCGGCCTTCGATTCCAGAAGCTCACTGGGCACAGCACAAACGGAGTTATGAGGTCCAGGGCTTTGGAGTTTAGGTTTAGGAGTTTAGGAGTTTAGGGTTTAGGAGTTTAGGGTTTAGGAATTTTTTGGTGCTTATTTTGGGTTTAGGGTTTGGGGTTTGGGGTTTACGAGGTCGAAGGAGTATGTAAAGAAGCCTCCTACTTAAAGGATCATGGGACCCAGTAGCCAGGAATACAAATAATAAGGCGACTGTACTTACACTCATACCTGTGACCACGATTAAACTACGCTTCACCTTACCTACTAAGTCCCACGATCCTCCCGGTAATCCTGTTGAGGCCATGGTTAATAACGCTGAGAAAAACGCTGAGAAAAACTGGCTGACGGAGATCTCAAGCTGCGTCTCATATACAGGGGCCAACGTCTAGGTCAATGTCTAGGTGGGGCTTTGGGGTTTAAGTTTAAGGTTTCGGGCTTTTGTGTTTGGGGTTTGAGGCTTCAGGGTTGTACGTGGGTTCGATGTACGTGTAGCTAGACCCCGAGTTTAGGTTTTACCTGTGGCCAAAAATCCAGCGTCTTCAGGAACTATTACATGTAGACACCATAATATAGCCTTAATAAGGTCAGATAAGGCAAAATACAAAACATCTCAAAGGCCTACCTAGAGAACAAAGGCAACCATAGCGAGTTAGTGAAAAGTAGGTGTAACCCGTCGTAAGGTGCCTAGAACACTACTTATAAATGGGAGTTTCCGAAAATAGGGGACCTTAATGTAGCACCCTAAATGTTAGGATCCCTAATTATAAGGACCCCAAAATCAGGTACCCCTAATTTCGGAAATTCCGAAATAACTACCCACGTACTCTCATGCTGGATTAGGAGTTAGGATTAGCGGTGACCCTGGGGATATAGACCCTCTCAATAAGGTCCCTTTTCACAAAGCCAGAAGTAGGGCTAAGAAGGGTGTGGTGCCAGCCTGAACTTATCGTGCGTGCATTAGTAATTAATAAGGACAGGGTTTTGGGGTCCACTGTGGTATAGCTATGTGGAGCCTACAAGGACCCATTACTCATCGCTATTCAAATTTGGCTCGAAGTCCTGTTCGTCGTCCACATCGGGCAACTTAGCAGCATCCTTGGGTGTCTCCAGAAGAGGGTGGCTGTAGGCACCCTAAACCCTAAACTTTAGGGTTTAGGGTTAAGGGTTTAGGCTCCGACCCGGAGATCGCTGATCAGCAGTCTCTCCCTTGGTCCTGAACGGGCCGCAGATGTCAAGGCTCAGAGTATAAGCCGAAGGAGTGAGGCATCGGCGGTGAGCCCGCCCTGTTGCGGACCCAGAGCCTCCAAAACCCATTGGTTAAGGAATATACCATATACAATAGGATCCCTTATATGATTTAAGGTATATTCCTTAATTCCCTTATAGATCCCTTTACGGAACCCTTTATTTAAGAACCCTACTATGATTTAAGGTATATTCGTTAATTAAGGGGTTTTGGAGGCTCTGGGAACCCTAAACCCTAAAGATCCCTTATAGATCCCGTAAAGGAACCCTAGGTCCCTAGGTATTCCTTAATTAAGGGGTCTTTTGGAGGCTCTGGGGATCCCCCATCACTGGCGTCGCTGATCCTACGGGGTGTGACTGTTGGCCACATGTCGTTGCCAATAGGTCAATAGGCTTTAGGTTTTAGGGTTTAGGGTTGTCAATAGGCTTTAGGTTTTTTTTTCAAGCTCCTTTTTACGTCTGCCCTTGCTCATGAGCATCCGGTCAATAGGCTTTACCACTACGGGCTATTCGACCTTGAGGGTACCTTAATCTACCCTTAATAGGAACAGGGTCCAATAGGCTTTAGGTTTTTTTTTAAGCTCCTTTTTACGTCTGCCCTTGCTCATGAGCATCCGGTCAATAGGCTTTAGGGTTTAGAGGCTTTTTTTTTGAACCCTCGTGTCTTTTCGGCTGCGCAGCAGCTTAGTAGACTACCATAATGGTGGAGGAAGTAGGACAATAGGCTTTAGGGTTTAGGGTTTAGGGTTGTCAATAGGCAAGGTCCTTCTTATTCAAGTCTTTGGGCCCCCAACCTCTATGTAAACTCCGATGCACATGTCATAGACCACGTGAGGTAAAGCAACTGCATGATGAAACTCAGTGCAGCGTGAGGAGACGCATGCAGGCATGCTGCAGCACGAAGATGATAGACGTCCGCGTGCAGCGGACAAACCCCGGCCATACCCATATTCCAAATCTCCCCGGACCCAAAACACCTTACAGTAGAAGCCCAAAAGTTGGAAACCCAATTGCCTCAATCCTTCAGAGTAATGTATAAGGAATCCCAGCACTAGTTGGCCTTAACCAGGTTTCCAACTTTATGGGGCTCACTATACAGACACAGAATCCCCAAACCGAGACTTTAAACCCTCAACCCTAAACCCCAAACCCTACATCCTCCTTAAACCCTACAGTACCTAAACCTACCCAAAACAATCCTCCTTAAACCCTAGAGTACCTCAACCTACCCAAACCTGCTTTTTTGTAGGGTCCCTATAAATTCCATATTATGTAGTAAGAACCTACAAAAAGGTAGGTTATAGTTTAAGGTAAACCCTAAACCGCAATTGCAAGGCCCTGGCTCAGGGGTGGCGACGAGCACCAAACCACCAGAGCCCTGTCCACTGGCGCTTACGCGCAAGCCTGGGTTTCTGCTTGGAGGCTTAGTGAGGGTTCCTAAAGGGCTCCTTAAAGGGATCTATAGAGTTCCTTAAAGGGATCTATAGAGTTTAGGGTTTAGGGTCTACTTGAAGAGGCCCGGGGGACTTAGTAAGTCGGTTATAAGTAGGGTGATAATTGGGGTAACTCTTTTTAGGGAACTTATAACTCTAGTTATAACCTACTTACCAAGTCCCCTGGGCCTCTAAGTGGTTCAGGTTGGGGTAAGGGCTTAGGGTCTCTGGTTTCAGGTTTACTGGGCTTTTAAGTAACCAGGGAGAAAAAAGTATAAACTCTTATTTCATAATGGTTCCTTTAAGAAAAAAGTATGAAAGTATGGTACTCCAAAGCCCAGTTTAGGGACGTAAGGTTTCGGGGTATCTACGGGTTGGGGGTTTGGGAGACTAAGGGTTACTTGGAGGGTCGGGGGACTTAGTAAGTAGGTAGAAAGTAGACTTATAAGTACCCTAAAAGGGACCCTAATTGGGGTTATGGTACTTATAAGTCCCTAAAAGAACCAGTTACTAAGTCCCCCGACCCTCCACGTAAGGCTTGATACTTAGGGATTTGGGTAGGGTCCCTTTTGTACCCTAAATATTAGGTGCCGTATTATAATAAGGACCCAGAAAGGGACCCTAATATTGACAACCACCCATTTAGAGCTTAGGGATTCGGATTAACGGTTCAGGTTCAGGTTTTGGAGGCTTGCATGAAGGATCACGGGACTCGGTGAGCAAATAGGGCCATGAGTAAGGCAACCACAGATCTGTCATAACATGTGGGTAGTTCTCTAAATTAGGGCCCCTTTGCGGGTCCTTGTTAGAAGAGTGCCGTAATATTTTGAGGGACCTAAACAGGAACCCTGCTTTAGAGAACTACCCATATGTTATGACTTCTGACACCACCTGTAACTGCCCATGAGCCTCTTCTGAGCCCTTAATCATATGTTGGTAGCTTTCTCCTCTTCCTTACAAGGGGACCTCGAAACAAGAGGTGTGAGGTGCGGATTTATGCTTACGGGGCTTCGATTTGGGCTTTCTGGTTCGGGTTCTGCGTTTGGCTGAGGGTGTCTGCCCAGAGCCTCCAAAACCCCTTAATTAAGGAATATACCTTAAATCATATGAGGGATCCTATTATAATTTATGGTATATTCCTTAATTAGGGGGTTTTGGAGGCTCTGTCTTGCTCAGGGTTTCTCTGATGTAAGCCTGAGGGTTCAGAGTTTCGGTTTAGAGTCTCGGGATATTTTGGGCGTCAGGCGCAAGGTTCAGGGCTTCAGCTCGGCATTCCCATATAGTTCCGAGAGATTGTACGACGGTTCGGTACGTTCAAAGCATTCTCAATGCCTCCTTAGCCCTGAACCCTAAAGCCCCTAAGTAGCAAGCCCGTCAGAGTCAACCCTTGAACCCCCCAAACCCCAAGCCCTAAACCCCTAAACCCAAAACCCTTGAACCTCCTGAACCAGTCCATGTCGCACTGTAGGTCGGTGCCTTCTGTTAACTCCTCCGCCAGCTCCACGGCCTTCTTCCAGGGAGCCCAACGTCATCCGATAAATTTAAGACTAGAGCCCTTGTTACGGGATATGCAGAATTTTGCGGACCTGAGGCTATGTATATGTGTGTGCATGTATACATTCACAATTATCAGTGAGTTCGTTTTTCTGCTTTTCAGGTCCCAAGAGGCGCAACTTACCCTTCAGACAAGGGTTGAATCCATTAAGGAAGCCCTGAACATATAGGGCTTTCATGGCTTGCTCTAAAAGATTTCATCGGTTTTTGAAGGCTTCAGCAAGGAGCCCAAGGAGGCACCTTCCCATAATCTGAGCGAGTTTCCTGCTTGACAGTGTGTTGCTCGCTGGCTTACGGCTGGAGTAAACAATCCATGGCATTTCAAACTAGCACCAGCGGTAGTACTGGTACCAGTGGCAGCAGCGGTGGTAGTAGTAGTGGCAGTGTTTTCAGTCGTCGGAGCAGCAGCAGCAAGATAGGTTCGACGAGTTCACCGGGACGACTGCAAAACCCTGAGCAATTAAGATCGGGTAAGCGTGTTGGCATTTGACGCCCTTGTAACTCCACAACCGCGTCCCCAAACCCGAAACTAGACTCGTTGAGCCATTCTGCCGTAGTTGTTCACACAATGCCTGCTCCATCTCATGCTCGAGGTCTGCTACTTCAGAATCACGTGGGTGGTTGTCAAAATTATGGTCCCTTTTTGTGTCCTTATTATAATACGGCACCTAATATTTCGGGTACCCAAAAAGGGACCATAATTTTGACAACCACCCACGTGAGTTGATAGACAGGCCTACAAGATGACAATCGTATCTTGGCTGAGTTCTGAACAGGGTTTAGGGTTTAGGGCTCCTGAAAGTTAAACTTTTCGCCTACTTATTATAGTTCGTATAGTTTAACCCAAAAAGTTAAAGTCCTAAGAGCCAACCAGAAGAACGCCAAGGTATACTTTATAGCTCAGATACATTTGGATACAGCCCGTGTTTACTAGAAGTTCCCTAGACCCTAAACCCTAAACCCCTGTCCATGGACCTTCAACTACATGAGAGCATGGTTTAGGGCTGAAGAGCCCCAGTTCCAGGAATAGCGGGCGGCCTCACTGCAGGCTGCTTTTGTGGCGCACAGGACAAGGGCATCCGGACCTGCTATAGGGCTTTATTGGGGCCTCAGGTTTTAGGGGTGTAGGCTTCGGGGAATATTCGGTGGGACCTCTTGCATGGAGGTCATGACTTACTAGGTAAAAATTAACGGCATTCATACAGCCTCAACCTTCGAATCTTCGATCCCGAGGTCCTTACACCCCCTCAAACCGCCCAAAACCCCTAAACTCTTAAGCCGCAACCTCTGAACCCTTAACCCCTTACGAAACCGGAACGACCCCTCAGAAAGCCTGCAAAACGCTTGCAACCCTAAACAAAAACTTTCGGAAACAGGTCCGAGCCTTAACCTAGCCACGATCGACCCCATAATTACCCTGCAGTAGAACTCTGAAAACCGCTTAGCGCCACATTAAAAGGAACACAGACTTTCTAAGCCTTTGCTAGCCTGAAACAGCCTCAAAAAAATCACAGGGCCTTCAAAGATGCATAGAACCCCCAAAAAACCTTGTCACCCCTTTAACACCCACAAGCCCTAGAAGAACCTATAAAACTCATAGGCCCAGAATCCCCTAGACCCTCAAACCCCCCTACAGAGTCCCCACAAGATGAAATCACCTTTGAAGAGTGCCGCAAACTCTAAACCCATAGGCACTTAGGCTATGGTATATATTACTAGTATCCCCATAATAAAACCCAATATATACACTCACAAAAATTCAGAAGGAGGCCTATCTACACTCACCAAAACGGTAATACAAACCCTACTTCGACTTGAAGACCCAATTACACCCCCAAGCCCTTCACAGTCCTACAAAACCCACAAACCCTTTCAAACCCAAAACGAAAACACTTTTAAATCCTTTTAAACTCTATACAACCCCTCATCCCCCAAGCCTTAAACCCCAAGCCCTAATAATACCTTTGTATTATACTATCCCTTATAGGAATCCTTATAATTCCTTTAAAGGTGCCTTTCAAGCCCCATAATTGAAAAATGAATCTCCGAAGTGTTCCGCCAAACCCAAAACCCCAAACCCGAACTAACCCCTAAACCCCATGAACACCCCTACTCCACGAAGTGTTCCGCCGAGCTGCAAAGGCCCTCTCGAGGCTCACTTGCCACCCTGCGCTCTCGCATGGTCACCGCCTCTCCCATAGCACGTTACTTGGAGGGTCGGGGGACTTAGTAACTGGTTATTTTAAGGACTTATAAGTACCATAAACCCAATTAGGGTCCCTTTTGGGGTACTTATAAGTCTACTTACTACCCACTTACTAAGTCCCCCGACCCTCCAAGTAAGTCCCCAAAAGGGCTCCCTGAAGGGTTCCTTTCAAGGGATAGTTAAGGGTTCCTTTAGTTTCCTTTAAAAAATACCCTCATAAAATCCCTTAAAGCAGTCCTTAGTGCATCCCTTAAAAAGAAACCCGTAGAGTAGCCTTAAGAGTTCCTTTAAGGGTTCCTTTCCGGGTTCCTTTATGCCGAAAACCCTGGTGCCCTAGTTCCTATTAACCCTTAACCCTAAAAGCAAAAAAGGCCTTGCAAGACCCCGCGAAAAAAACAAAAAACATATACACAACAATACACACCCGACACCCGGCCAGCATCGACACCAGCGCCGCTGCCAGTTGGCCAAAACCGGCCTGTACATTGGGATTTCATGTGCTAGCTTGCAGGATCATGGAACTTCGTGAATATGTAGGGCTACATAAACAAAGGCGGCTATACTTCGAATTACCTGCGTGATCCTCCAAGCGGGAGTATTCTACTGGGGATCCTTACAGTGACGATCCGATTAGATACAATGTAACGCAAATGCCTGGATACTTCGAGCAGGTTTGGACAACAGTTATCTTACAGGCGGAGTATCCGGGCCCAAGAAAGGTCAACCTTTGCAATTATGGTAGGAGTATATAGACCCCAAAAGGTTCAAGGTTACCTACTCAGCTACTAACTTATAATGTGAAATCCTATGGAGTGATGTCGCTTTTTCTAGCTAACATATGGAGGGAAACTCCTAGGGAAAATCACACGGGTAGCTCGGCTTAGGATTCAGGGCTGTCAGGGAGTTTTCAAGCTCCAGGATTTCGGGCTTGTGGGCTTTAGGATTGTGATTTGGGTTTTGAGCCTTCAGAAGCTTGGGGCTCTTGGGATGCCCAGAGCCTCCAAAACCCCTTAATTAAGGAATATACCTTAAATCATAGTAGGGTTCTTTAAATAAAGGGTTCCGTAAAGCGATCTTTCAAGGAATTAAAGAATATACCTTAAGTCATATAAGGGATCCTGTTATAATTTAAGGTGTATGCCTTAATTAAGGGGTTTTGGAGGCTCTGGGTGGTTGCTCGAAGTTTTTATTGATGGTCGCGGCCAAGCGTTCCTTGAAGTCTTGAGGGTACGGTACCAAAAAGACGTACTAGGCGTCTGACTAGCTAATAATGTAGCCTCGTCACTTGTAGTCAAAACATATAACTGATATAGTCCTTCAGCGAAACCCCCAAGCATCACAACCCAAATACGAAAACTAATAGCTTTCATTAAATCGAACAGGATTCATGTTAAAGCTTCTTACAGAGGGGCCTTGCCAAAGTTGATACGGGTTTTGGGAGATACGGCACTACAAGTTTACAGGTACTATAATCGACTACCACTAAGTATCCCGACGCCAACATACTTGGAACCGATCACTTCCTCACTCGCCTGATCCTGTAAGTAGGATCTGGTACCTCAAAAGCCGAAATCCCCAAACCCTAGACTAGACCCTAAACCCCAAACCCCTAAAGCCCTAAACCCTGAAACCCTTCAACCCAAATAAAACCACAGACCCTAAAGCCCTTGTAGGAACCCTGGAAAAGAGCCCAAGGAGGTGCCCAAAGGACCCGATAAGGGAGTTTCCAAAATAGGTGACCCTAGTATAGTACTCCAAATGATAGGATCCTTATTATAAGGACCCCCAAATAAGGTACCCCTAATTTTCGGAAACTCCAAACCCTGAACCCCTTACAGAACCCTTATAGATCCCTGTAAGGAGCCCTTACTTGGAGGGTCAGGGGACTTAGTAACTGGTTATTGTAAAGACTTATAAGTACCATAACCCCAATTAGGGTCCCTTTTAGGGTACTTATAAGTCTACTTACTACCTACTTACAAAGTCCCCTAAAGACCCTCCAAGTAAAGGATCGCTTTAAAGGTGCCGCTAATTTTCGGAAACTCCCATAAAAGGAGCTCCGGAAGTAAAACTAAAGGAGCCCTGGGCCCCAAGTCTGCAGCGCCAGACTCACACGCGAAAACCCCCAAAGCTTTATAACACCCAAAGGTTAAGGTTTAGGGTTTAGGGTTAAGGGTTAAAGATTTGGGGTTTAGGGTTTAGGGTTGAGGGTTTAGGGTTAAGGGTTTGGATTTAGCTGAATCCCAAAGGGTCCAAGGACCATTCTAGTAGGTATTTTGGCCCCAAAAGTATATACTATACCATTACTTGGGCCGTTTGGGCATGAAACCCTGACCCTAAACCCCTACCCCCCCCCCCCCCCCGGCTCCAAAAACGAGAGCGGGGGGGGCGAAAGGAGGGCGCCCCGCGAACACGCGAAGCACAAACACAGAGAGCGGGGCGGGGGGCATGGTCGGTGTGGGTNCCCCCCCCCCCCCCCCCCCCCGGAGACTCCAAGGATCGAGCCGGGGAAGCGCAAAGGAGGTCCCGCTGGCACAGGCCGATCACAATCTGAGAGCAAGGGTAGGAAGTTGAAGGTTTAAGGGTATAGGGGATCACAACCTGAGAGCATGGGACCCAGAGACTCCAAAACCCCTTATTTAAGGGATATTCCTTAAATCATATTAAGGGTCCTAGTATAATTTAAGGCATATTCCTGTATTAAGGGGCTTTGGAGTCTCTGGTGTTTTGAAGTTGAGGGTTTGAGGATTTGAGTCATAGTCCAGCTGAGAGGGCTTACGCTGCGTCAGCGGTAAGGCATCATAGTGCTAGAGTACCCAGAGACTCCAATATGCCTTAATTGAGGAATATACCTTACATTATAGTGGGATCCCTAATATGATTTAAGGAACATTCCTTAATTAAGGGATATTGGAGTCTCTGGGTAAGATGGAAAGTAATTTCGGCCAGGCGGCGAATAAGAGGTTGGGTATTACAGTTTAGATGCTTGGTGGAAACTGCATGTCTACGATTCACCGCGGCTCCGCTAACACAACTACCTCGTCGATCGGAAAGCCCATTTTGAGCATGACTTCCTGCGGAACCAGCTCTCGCTTGGAGGCAACCACATAGGTCTTGCTCCCATGCAGGACAGTACCGGCCGCGAAAGCCGCACTCCACAACCATGTCTGGCCTCTCCTTCTTCAGCTGAAGGGCGCCGTCTTAAAGGTGACGGTCACGGACTGCTGGAGCGCCGTCGTTGACTTTGACATCATGCAGCGAAACAGTGAGATTTGGTTTGAGTCTCTATTGTGTCACGCTCGAAGCCTCGCCCAGGGCACGGGCAAGCCACCACATTGCAGATGAAGGCCGCTGAGCACATGCATATGCCGGTTGAGGCTGGGTTGTCTCCCTCTCAATCAGTCTGGCTGCAGACGAAGGCGTGGGCAAAGAGGGCCTAGGGTAATGTCACGAGTTCCTTTACTTCGGGCGGTTCTTTTAAGGTGCTAGTCCGGGGTTCCTTTACTGTTAACTACAAGCGCTACTAACCGCTACTATAAAGCGACTAGAAGTAGGGTTTACCTGGAGATCGAAAACCACATAGAATCAAGGCGATGGAACCTGCAACCTTGTAGGGTTTGTAACCTTACATTAGTGCTTTATGTTTAAATTACTACAGCACCCACCTCGAGCAGTATGCCAGTGCTGAGCCCTAAACCCCACGCCCTTACAGAATTCTCGCCGAAGTCCTTGAGCAGCACCCTAAACCCTAAACCCTTTAATGCTAAGCCCCGAAACCCTCAAAGGAACTGGCTTTAAGTTTTAGGGTTTATTGTTTTCTGACCTCTAAACAATCAACTTGTGGATCCCAGGGTAAGCCCTGAACTTGCACTGTCTTTGGCTCGTTTCCTTGACCCCGTCGAGGTCTTTAATTCAAGGCCTTTCCGGGCTCCTGAAATCAAAAACGTTAAACTAGGTTTTTGAGTAGCATCTTTATAATAAGGGTACCATTTTTCCTACTATTCGGCTTGAATAAGGGGACCCTAAAACAAAAAGGGCAAAAGAGTACTACTCAGGAACCTTGTGAAAAGCTTAGACTCCGGGTTTAGGGTTCAGGGTTTTGTGGCGTAAGGGAGACCTACAATACAAAGGCATTCGGGCTGTAACGTAAACCCTACACCCTTGTCGTTTCATGCACCCCGCAGCACGTGCTCTGAAAGTATGATCTCTCCAGAACCGAAAACCCCAAACCCCTACACCACAATCCCTAAACCTCGAACCCCTACAGTAAACTTCCAAGGCCCTCAAACCACTCCAGCTAATTTAAACACCCAACTAAATTGAATTAAAACCTACTTGTCGGGTATCATGGGGAACCAAAGGTTAACCTTTTTCATAATACAAGGATTATACAGGGATTATACTACCCCAGAAGGCTAAAGGTTACCTACTCTACTACTAGGAAAACATCTCAGACAACACCCTGATAAGCACCTAGCCCATGAACCAATCGCGCACAAAGAAAGAACTAGCCACAAGCCCTGACACAGAACCCGATAAGCCTCCACCCAAAAATAAGGCTTAAACCCGTTTACTTACATCCTAAATCATACTTGTGAATCCTAACCCGCTCCCCCTTTAAAAACAAACTACCGATCCCACTTCTTGATTCCTTTAATTCAGGATTGTACCTTAAATTATAGGAACCTGAATATGATTTGCTTTACGGTGTATTCCCTACTGAAAAGCTCATGGGACTTATTAAGTAAGGTTATAAGTAGGTTATGATTAGGATATCCCGACTTAGGGGAATTATAACCTACTTACTAAGTCCCATGATCCTTTAAATGTCTGGTTCTTACTAGGGAATGGGGGAATGGATTATGGAGGCTGTTATTGGGGATAATGCAGTGACTACTCTAGGGATCCATTTCCCCATTCCCTACTAAGCACCAGACTGTCACGTAATTCCATTTATAACCTACTTACTAAGCCGAATGATCCTTTACAGTAGAAGGCCAAGAGTTGGAAACCCAGTAGTCTCAATCCTTAGCAATGTATAGGGAATCCCAGCACTAGCTGTCCTTCATCCGGTTTCCAACTTTATGGGGTTTACTATAAGACCCCTACATTATAATACCGTTATAGTATGGTACCCTTATAGATCCCTTGTATAGTAACCCTTAGAGACCCCTTTAAAGGAACCCTAAGAACCCGGGTTTACTATAAAGCCTTTAAGCCCTAAACCCTATAACCCTAAACCCTAAACCCATGAAGCCCTAAACCCTAAACCCTAATTCCTACACCATGATACCTCCCTAATCCAGGGGTACTGGGCTCTCTGGATTCCTCTGCCGCCGAAGGGGCCACAAACTTCTGGAGGTCGCTGAGCGGCTCGGAGAGGCAGTGGCTAATTCCTGGGCTCTTTTTTGGGGTTCCTTTAACTGGGCTTTTAAGTAACCAGGGAGAAAAAAGTATAAACTTTTATTTCATAATGGTTCCTTTAAGAAAAAAGTATTAAAGTATGGTACTCCAAAGCCCAGTTAAGGGCTCCTTCAAGGGTTCCTTTAAGGACTTAAGGTTTAGGGTTTAGGGGGGACTTAAAGGGTTTAGGGTTTTGGGCTTAGCGTTTCGACTCGTTTCTAGTGCGCTTTGGTTTCTTTCTGCTGTTGGCTTTTGGAATGTTAAGATATTTGTTTGGCTTTGTGTTTTGAGCTTTGTTGTCGGAAGGGTGCTCTTCTTTGCTGCAGGGTTTTGTGGGAATACATTAGGCGTTGAGTTGGCGCTTTGGGTTAGGGTTTAGGGTAGNTGTGTTTTGAGCTTTGTTGTCGGAAGGGTGCTCTTCTTTGCTGCAGGGTTTTGTGGGAATACATTAGGCGTTGAGTTGGCGCTTTGGGTTAGGGTTTAGGGTAGTGGGCTCAGAAACCAACCAGTCGCCGAAGTGGAGCAAGGGAGCATTTGTACTGATACTAGCGCCTTCTTTTGCGACTGCTACTCGCTACTGCTGTCGCTGCCGCTGCTGCTGCTACTACAGACTGCCACTGCTACTGCTACTGCTACTGCTACTGCTACTGCTGCTGCTGCTGCTGCTACTGCTGCTGCTGCTGCTGCTACTGCTGCAGCTAGTGCTAGTGCTACTGCTAGTAATACTACCACAACAAAAACTTCCTGCTACCTGGACCTACCTCCTGCCTGGTGCAATATCAGCCAGCCACTGTACCAACCCGTATTACGGCTAATCGTACCAGCAATGTTTTAGGTGTCAAGGCACGTCCGATGTTCTGCTGGAGAGCATCAGGTACGCCTCGGCCCCAAACACGATACGATTTCCCACGCCAAAGGCCAAAACCTCAACCCTAACCCTGCATGTAGGTTTTTTGGTTAGGTCTTCCAGGGTTGGCAGCTAGGAATCTTAAGCCTTCGGAGCAATAGGAATCTTCGGAACACAAAACCCAAAAGTTAATGGCAAAACGATTTCGACCGTGTAACTCTACTTCCAAACTACATACAAAGTCCCATGATCCTCCAAGATACCAACTAACAAGACTATGCCATCTCCATCACTAGCCTCTTGCCGTTCGCATTGTTGTGATCGGTGTGCAACAAAAGTTGCGTCCCATTCCTCAGGCTAAGGTTCAGGTACCGAGACTCGAAAAGTGGCACGAGTTTGTAGCGGCATCAAAACAGCCCTTGCAACTGGGCGGCACTAGAGGTCTACATAATCTGAGGGCCTAAATCATTCCCAAGGCTGTTTGGAGCTCCTTCTGAAAGTATACTATAATATACCCCCACAACCCTATTTCAATTATTAAGGCCGCTATATTCATTCCTCCGTCAATGGAGGCTAGCCTTTCTGGGCTCAAAACCTTGCGCCCGTCTTCTTCTGCCGAAGACACGACAATGGCCAAGGAGAGCATCGAAAATCTCCTCTTGAGCTGAGCTTGGCTACTGTGGCTCGGGGTTTGCCTTCTGAGGTTCGGGAGAAGTATTAGACCTAGGAGTAACCTAGGAATAAAAAGGGTGCCCTTTTTGGTTTAAAGGCGGTCATAAGGGAACCTGAACACTAAACAGGGAATAAGGGCTTACTCTGGGTCCTAGAGTATATATGAGATATTGAACAAGGCAGCCATTGAGAGAAGTACTCTTACTGAAATCTTCAAAACTATTGGAAGCCTCCAGTAGCAGCTTCGGGCAGCAGGGTCGCTTGAGGACTACTTGGAGGTTCATGGGTAGTTATAAGTAGGGTTATAAGTCCCTTAATATGGGTTATAAGTACAGTTACCTTACTTATAGCCCCACTTATAACTACCCATGAACCTCCAAGTAGGCCAACAACTATGTTTGGTTTTCGAAATCCCCCTGAGCTTCCAAACCTCAAGCACAGATCTTGCTCTTGTGTAGAATTACTACCAGGGTTCCCCCAGGCTAAAACCTAAACGCGAAACCCTAGACTAGGATGCTGAATATCTTACTTAGGGGCTGAGTACCCTAGCCCAGACGAGGTAAACCCTTTCAATTCTGGTAGGACTATATAAACCCCAAAAAGTTAAAGGTTACCCGCTCAGCTACTATGTTTAAACAATCCTGAACCGGATTTGGCGCGCTAATGTAAGGCCCTTAATCAAGGAAAGGATTTTGAGGTATAGCATACTAACAGCATATAGGAGCAATAGAGGACAAGCCTTAAAACAAATTCTCGTGCCCCTACATTAGCAAACCTTAAAGCCTAAACCTTAAAGCCCCATACCCTAAAGCTCCGAAACCCCTTTACCCCGAAACTCTGAAACCCCAAGCCAAGCCCTAAACCCCAAAACTCCGAAACCCGAAACCCGAAACTCCTTTTACCCCGAAACCCTGACACCCCAACCCTAAGTTCCCAGGACCTTAAGATTAAGATCCTACATCCTTTTTTTATGTGTATACAGACGTTACAACAACTGCTGTTTCCATTTGTCTTATTCGTACTTTCATCATAGATACCATAACCATCTTCATCAATACTAGTACGATTCTTCTTCCTCTACCAGGGGTAGTACTGTTTGCATTATCACGGCTACTGTCATTTTTACTACTTTTCAATTCAGCAGTAGCAGCCTAGCCTTTACTAATGCTAACGTTGGTATTAAGACTGTTCAGAACTTAAAGACTAGCACACGCTCAAAACCGTGCGACTGGGCCTTCGGTGTGGAGAAGCTCTTCGTCTGCTCCTCTAGTACATCTGCGTGTGTCCTTGGCAAATGTGCTTGGGGGGAGGGTCGTATTTGGGGAACACAGATAACTACGAACACGAAGTGAGAGAGCAGATGAACTGCGATCATCTGCTATCTACCAAGAGGTCAATACATACTGCTATGGAACTAGGTGCCCAGAACCATAACGGAGGATGATCTTTTGGGATTTAATTCCAGAATGGTAACCTGGTAATCTCCATGGACCCTCTGGGCTATACGAACTTTGGAAGCTTGAACAGAGCTGGCGAAAGGCGAAGCATGATGAACTATAACACCGATATTATTGGTTAGCCTACGAACTGCTATCAAGTCAACTGCTATCTATCCGTACTTTGGAAACCCTGAACCCCTAAACCCTGAACAAGCATCGCACATCGGGTCCGAGTCGTACGGAGTAAGGCTTTATGGGTGTGGGAGGGTTCTAGGCGTTTTGGGTTTAGGGTGTATAGCTATAGTATCATTAAACCCCAAAGCCTTATTCTACTTATGAGGGCCCTACAAGGCCGTGCTTTGTGTCTTCTGTCGCCATCGATTTGAGCTTGAAGACCGATGTAACTTCATCCGTCAGCGGCGGAGAGGCCAGGTTTTATGTCTGCCGGTAGGCAACTGAGTGCTACGTAGCTGTCTCAAGATGTGAATTTCGGTCTCCCTGCTGGCCTCAATGGGAATGCCTAAATCCTGAAGGTTAAGAAGATGCATCATGAATCATGCCTAATCCCCGTTCCTGCTTTCCAGAGTTTGCTTTGAACACTAGGAAAACCTTGCAAAACTCGTACATGCCCTATACAAAACCGTTATAAGACACTGTAAAACTCATATAAACCTACAATGCGCCCTAAACCCTAACTAAATCTAAACTTTCTAAACCGAAAACTCATGACTGAGGCCTCATGACTGAGGCCCTAAAACCGTTTCGTTCTGAAGCCTAATTACCACTATGGGCTATTAGACCCTAAAGATCCCTATTAGGACCCTATTAAGGGTAGATTAAGGTACCCTTAGGTCGAATAGCCCGTAGTGGTAAGACCCTAAACTTCAAAGGAAAGTCCCGAAGCCCTAAATCCCAGAACCATTGAACTCTTAGGGCGGGACCCGTCTAGCTTGCAGCTGCACCACGGAGGTTTCCAAGCGGACATGGCTGGTGCGTCTGCTGCTGGTACCAAAATATCTTTGGTCTAAAGGCTTTAATACGAACCGTTTTGAGTCATTAGCGCCCTAATTGGGGGGGGGGTATAATTAATACATATATTGCAATCTGATTTAAGTTAACAGTGCAAGTTATTTATAGCCTTGGTTGAAAAGTCCTAGAGTCCTAGGGTTACGTGAATGAGGGCCCAATATTGAGGTGTTAATGGTGTGGAACTGAAACACCAATGTTTCTCGGATAGAGCGAATAAACGGGCCTTAGCCCATAATTCTGTACGGCTGTACGGCTTTGAGACGCCATCATGAAAGGGTAAACCTTAAACCCCTAAACTATAGTAAGGGGTCATAACCTGCTATTTTGCAAGATTTGGCTTCCATGTGAGACTTCGGCTCCAAGTCGTGCCTGACAGGATGGCAACGTATGCTGCGATCGTGATACGTGCAAGCTCCAGGGCTTCATTGGCTAGGGAATTAGGGTTTAGAGGTTTCGGTTTGGTTTAGTACGGGTTTATGGGTTCAGGGGTTCTGAAATTCAGGATCTAAGCAGGTGCCATTGCTTTTACTCCCTGCCAATAGACCTTATAGGCAACCGAAACGCCTTACAGAACCTCTGTAGTACCCTCATAGAACCCTTTTTTGCCAGCATTCCAATTTGCTGGCTTCGGCTTGCAAGCTCAAGCGACCCTTGGGGGGGNGGGGGCAGGGGGGTACGGGGCCTTAATACCTATGATAAGGACTTAATAAGGCCTATTTAAGTAGGGGGCCTTAATACCTATAACAAGGACTTCATAAGGCCTATTTAAGGAAATATAGTTCCTTACCCCCCTCCCCCCTACCCCCCATGATAATGAGAGGACGAGCTTTCTACAACAAGGTTCTAGGGTTTGGTGGCTTAAGGGTTTCAGGAGGACTTTAGCGGGTTTAGGTGTTTGGGGTTTGGGGTTTAGGGTTTGGGGTTTGGGGAATGTTTGGGGCACAAATTTTGCAGCGAGGGTGATGAATGGCCAAGCACTGCCGATAGCAAGCACTGAAAAATTGCCGAGACCATAAGGAATGCTGCTATGCAAAGCAACAGCAGCAGTTGCAACGACAATGAGCATGATAGCGGTACCTGCAAAACAACACCGGTAAAGAAATGTCAACTATAACTGCTTAGTTCTGATTGTCAGGTCGATGATTTAGGTTGGGAAGCATCATAAACATGTAATAAGAGGAGGTATTATATCAATAACAAAAACACAGTAATAAGAATAATCATAACCATAAACCCCAAACCCTAAATCCTTTTTCTTTTCCCGTACATGACGCTCCTGACGGGAAATCTTGTGGCGAAAACCCGGCTCTACTCGCGGGATTCTGTCCATGAGTCGCCTGCTTGGAGGGTCTTTAGGGGACTTGGTTACTTTAGGGACTTATAAGTACCATAACCCCAATTAGGGTCCCTTTTAGGGTACTTATAAGTCTACTTACTACCTACTTACTAAGTCCCCCGACCCTCCAAGTGGAGCTTGAGCGATCGCTTTCCGGATTTCTCAGGGGTGAGGTTTAGGTTTAGAGGTTAGGGGTTTACGGTTCCGGGTACTGTTGATGATGGAGACTTCCCGAATGTGGAGTATTATTGAGTAGTGATCTAAAACACAGTAAGCACATATTTAAGGCCCTTTATGACCCCAAAAAGGGAAATTAGCAAGGTCCCAACGGCCTGCCTGGAGAGCCCAACCGAAAAGCTCGCTAGTCAAGCGCGCAACTTTACAAATGTAGGTAAACATGGGTATCCAAAGACTCCAACATCCTTCAAGGGTCCCACGTTAAGGCGGGATCTATTTACTGACTTTTCCCTGGACGCAGGCTATTGGAGTCTCTGGCTGGCCTGGAAATAGTTCGCTCTACGGCCTTCCCCAAGGAAGCACAGCATTGTGTAGTTGAAAGCCTTCTAGAAGGTTCTGGGACCAAGCGGACCTGGAGAAGCAGAATTGAAACTCTACCTTGCAGTATTACAGCAACCCCCAAATAAGCGACCTCTTACATGACTTGAATAAAGAAACCATAATGAGGGACGCTCAAAAGCCAGGTTCTTTGGAGTCCAAGTAAACCCTAACCCACAGACTGTAGACTTAGCCTGCTTGTGAAAAACCCAGCTCCCTTTCATTGGTAGTTGTAAGTATAAAGTCAGAAGTCCCTCAATAAGGGCTATATATAATCTTAGTTGCTGAGTTCATAAGGTTTACACTTTCAGTTTTATAGTGGGTACTATTGTCGCAAAACGTGTAAGGTGTATCCACTCAGCTACTAAGTAATTATCCTACTTACAACCCTACTCATAGCTGCCCATGAACCTGCAAGTAAGGACTCCCGTTGGCATCCCAGTGTTCATTGAAGCCTTAGCGAAACCCGGACCCCCGGGAGGATCTAAACCGTAGATCCCCTAATTTGGGACCCTAGCTACTAAAGGGTACTTAATAGGAACCCCCTTAAGGGATCTACTTTTTAGATCCTCCCGGGGGTCTGGGTCAACGAAAGGGTGTTTCTTAATCAGGGCTCTACATTGCCCCCCTGGACCGAAACGATAAACCCTTTAGGGTTTAGGGTTTAGGGGTTTAGGGTTTGCAGAACCCCATGTTTCAACCCTCATGGAGTCCTGTAGAACCCTACTTGTAGCCCCAAACCCTACGAAATAGTAGGTTATGACCGCGGGCACAACCCCTTAAACAGTAAATAGGTTTTGGATCCCTGAAGTAAACCCTATGTCTCCGTATATGAAACCCTATATATCCACATATTAAGCCCTTTGTGTCCCTACATTTAGCCCTATATGGGTGGTTGTCAAAATTATGGTCCCTTTTTGGTTCCCTATTATGATACGGCACCTATTATTTAGGGTACCCAAATTTTGGGACCTTAATTTTGACAACTACCCATATATCCGTACATTAAGTATTCAGATGTTAACACGAAGGCAGGTCCTCTTGTCCCAGTGAAAGCAAGCAAGAGTTAGTCTTGTCACTCCAACCAAAGCTCTCCTCGCGCCCCCCCCCCCAAAAAAAAAAAGCGTGAAACGGTTTAGGAGTTGAGGGTTGAGAGTCTAGAGTTCAAGGTTTTGTGGATGTTGTGGGAGTTTCCGAAAATAGGGGACCCTGATATAGTACCCTCCAAAATACGGTACCCCTAATTTTCGGAAACTCCCTTGTAGTATCACCATATAAGGTCCAAAATAGGATCCCAGCCTGGTTAAATTCCGACTCGTACACCCCCAAGAGACCCTCGGCTGTGCTGCGCCCCAGTTGAGGGGATCGCACAACCTACTGCCTCAGGGTTAGACCGTACAAGAAAGGGGTCGGAACCTACGAGAATGCCGGGCTTCGGATTCGTTTACAGGCTGAAACAAGCACTTGCGTGGCTTCTTTGGGTAAGGTATACAAGCAAAAGCACCATAGTATGCTACAACCCAGACAAGTACAACATCGTGACACTAAACAACCTACTTGGAGGTTCATGGGCAGTTATAAGTGGAGTCATAAGTCCCCTAATATGGGTTATAAGTACGGTTACCCTGCTTGTGGCCCCACATATAACTGCCCATGAACCTCCAAGTAGGACAGATCCGCGGAAAAGTTGGGGAAAAGGACAGGGGTTCAGACCAAAAAGATCACCCAACACCTTTGCTGTATAGGGAACCCCAGAAAGTTGGAACATGGGTTTAGGAGGATTGGTGCTGGATTTCCCTTGTCTTTTGTATAAGGGACTTAGGATACTGATGTTCCAACTTTCTGGAGTTTACTGTAGGGGCTGCACTAAGCAGAATCGGACATTCATGCGTTCAGTCTTCAGGGAACAGCCTTCGAAAGCCTCATCCCGAAACCCGCGACACCCATTCCTTCGTCCTGAATCTGGATGCCTGCAGGGGGAGATTGTAAGACCTCGCTATTATAGTAACCCAAACCTTTTGACATCATCCCACTCGGCCCCACTGTTGATGATATAAATCCTGCATTACCTTGAGGACCCTAAACTATGGGAATTATTAGTATATTCCGATTATTGTGGGTAATGCAGGATTTATATCATCAACAGTACCACCTAAGTCAACCGGTCCTGGCCGTCATTGTGCCAGCGAGCGGCGCAGCTTTGAGAAGACTATGCCTGACAGCATCGACAGCAAGTGGAGTTCTTTTTCCGTGGAGCCCAGGACAGGGGCCCTCAATTATCGGGGGTGTTTTTTTTCGGTGTTTTTTTACACTTGCAAAAATACTAGGGAGCCCGAAAAAATCCTCAATGCGTCTTCAGGGTTTAGGGTTCCTAGGTTCCTGAGAAGCCCCTTCATAATAAGGGTACCCTGTTTCCTGCTATCTTAAGAAGGACCCAAGAAGACAGGGGCAAAAGGGTACCACTCTAGTCCCCTCCTAAATCCTAAGCCCTAAAGCCTAAGCCCCAAACCCAAAGCCCCACACCCAAAGCCCTAAACCCTAAGCCCGAAACCCTAAACCCCAAACCCGAAACCCTAAACCCAAAGCCCTAGACACTAAGCCCTAAACCCTAAGCCCCAAACCCGAAACCCTAAACCCAAAGCCCTGAACCCAAACCGTAAGCCCCAAACCCGAAGCCCTAAACCCAAAACCCCAAACCCAAAGCCCTAAACCCTAAGCCCGAAACCCTAAATCCCAAACCCGAAACCCTAAACCCAAAGCCCTAAACCCTAAGCCCCAAACCCGAAACCCTAAACCCAAAGCCCTGAACCCAAACCCTAAGCCCCAAACCCGAAGCCCTAAACCCAAAACCCCAAACCCAAAGCCCGAAACCCTAAGCCCGAAACCCTAAACCCCAAACCCGAAACCCTAAACCCAAACCCCTAAACCCTAAGCCCTAAACCCTAAGCCCTACACCCTAAGCCCCAAACCCAAAGCCCTGAACCCTAAGTCCTACACCCGAATCCCTGAGCCCTATGTTCTCAGGCCCAGGAGACTTTGGATCCTTTATATAGAGTAATGCAGGGGCCTTAAGAATCAGAATAGGATTTTGAGAGTTCCTTGCTATAACTGTCGTATAGTATACCCCCAAACCCTATACCATACTATAGGGGCCTCAATAATTACCAATACTATTTTGCGGGTTCCTTATTATAACTATAGTATAATGGGCCCCCAAACCCTATTCTAATTACTAAGGCCCCTACATTAGAAGTTTAGAGGGGCTGGTGTCTATATCTTTGGGGGCTCAGGCTTACGTGGATCCTCAAAATGCTGCGCAAGGTGCGTATAAGGCATAAGGCCTTCTAAGAGATGCTGTATCTATGTTGAAGCCATTTCATACCGCTTTGCATGGGCCCTAAACCCTAAACCCTAAACCCTAAAGTCTAAACCCTAAACCCTAAAGCCTAAACCCTAACCCTAAACCCTAAACCGTGGCTCTGCTGCCGGGAGGTCGGGAGGATCAGGGCGCTTAGCAAAAGGGGCGATACTCGAGACAGCCTGAAATCCTGAAACCCTAAACCTTAACCCCGAAACCGCAACCCTCAAACCCCAAACCAAACCCTAAACCCTGAGCCCCGAAGCTTCTTGCAACCTGGGACTTATAGCTCAAACCTTCAAACCAAACCCCGAACCTCCAAACTGCTTGCAACCCGAGACTTATTCCGTGTCCTTATTGGCGCTTGGCATGGACGACTGTACGGGTGCACCGACAACCACTGGCGCCGCCACCTGCCCGCATGGAACCCGTTGTTCCCACTTGGAGGTTCATGGGTAGCTATAAGTAGGGTTTAGGGTTTAGGGCCTTTGGTATTAGGTTCATGGGCAGTGATACATGGGGTTATACGTGCGTATTATTTTTAATTGAGGAAGATACCTTAAATTATCGGGTTTTCAATAATATTGTTTAAGCTATATTCCTTGATGAAGGTGTATTGAGCTCTCAGGTAAGGGCTTCGAGGGTTCTACCTTAAACCCAATCAACCTACCTTTGTAAGGTCTTATATACGTAAAGTATGATACCCTAAGGCTCCATGTGCCCATATAGTCTATACTTAGGCTAAAGTACCGAAATAGGGACCCCTTTAAGGCTTAAGTATCTACTAGAAAGGTACATGGAGCCTTTGGGATAAGGATCCCTGAAAGGCAGGTATTACGGGGTCCAGGTAAGGTTCAGAATTTGGGGCCTCGCGCTTATGTCTTCTAGGGCCCCAAGGGCCCCAGGGTTCTGAGGAATTGGATTTTCTGTCAGGCTTTGGCTTTCTCAATATTGCTGCGTCTGCATGAGCAGCTTTTCGGATCCAAAAAGAGTACGTCACTCCGAAAGTAGATGGATCTCAACGGGAAGCCCGATCTAGAGATGTTTCCACACTCAACATAGTCCATAACTCTGCTTCTATCTAGAACTTGGCTCAAGACGCTGCCGATGCCTGCATTGCAACCCACATAAGAAACCGCTATGCTCATCTCCTCGTTGTTATTGACCTCATGATACTTTCGAGGAAGATTGTCTTATGAACCACACTACTCGGGACAGCGCTATTCATCGCATCTCCACACACGTTCCAGCTTGTGGCGTGGTGCCGATAGTACATACAGAATCTTCGTCGGTTGTTCGGCATAAAACGAACACAGCCAATTAATGTTGCCCATCTGCTTCTAGTATGCCTCTGTATATATCGGCATCAACTACTGCAACGGCGACGGCATAGACTGATACAGTTGTTTTGATAAGCTGTCTTTTGGTTTAAGGCAGCCATGTGGCAGCCAATCTTCATCTCTCTTCTTCAATAGCAGCGCCCAACACAGGTTCAAACTTTCTAAGATGGACCAAACACATAGGGCAACAAAGGTCAGAGTTCTCACATTGTCTATCTCAGTCATTGCTGTGTAAAACCATGGTTGCTGCTGGTAGCGCTTCAAACTGGCTCCTGCTGGGTTCTGCAGTAGCCTCTCCAAAAAGAGGATAATAGGGATACACCAGACAGAAACGGGCAAAAGAGCACTACTAAGCCAGGTCTATCGTCTATAAGTTCCAGGGTTGAAAACAGTGATTCCAGAAGATCATGCCTGCAACACCTGTCCAGGAAGTGCACCTTGTGGAACCTGACAAACGGATGGTTGGTTTAGGTTCCAGGCTGAGAATGCGGGCCTACTACTCCTGCCATTCCAGTATACACATAGTACCTACTTTGGGGTCTAATGTCTATAAGTCTATAAATAGAGCCTCCCTTGGGCTATTTGCATCCCCAGGCATAGTGCACCCCCCCAGGCCCTACTTGGAGGTTCATGGGTAGTTGTCACTGGGTTTTGAATAGGTTATAAGTAAAGTTACCCTACTTATAACCCCCACTTATAACTGCCCATGAACCTCCAAGTCGGCCCTAAACCCTACACCCTTCTAGAATCCCTAGAAATCCCTTTAAAGGGACCCTTAGGCCCTAAACCCTATACCCCTTATAGAATCCTGATTATCAAGGCCCTCGATCTCCGATCGCTGGGGGATTCTGCAGTGTTTGCAACCCAGAGACTCCAATATCCCTTAACTTTATAAGGAATATTCCTTAAATCATATTAGGGATCCTACTATAATTTAAGGTATATTCCTTAAATCATACTAGGGATCCTACAAAAATTTAAGGAATATTCCTTAAATCATTAGGGATCCTACTATAGTTTAAGGAATATTCCTTAATTCATATTAGGGATCCTACTATAATTTAAGGAATATTCCTTAAATCATATTGGGGACCCTATTATAATTTAAGGTATATTCCTTAATTAATCCTAATATGATTTAAGGTATATTCCTTAATCAAGGGATATTGGAGTCTCTGGGAAAGAGAGGCGCGACTCCAAGAACCTCAGGTGCTGGGGTTTCGGGTTTGCTTCATTTACAGGGAAACCTGAGGGGGTTAAGGGGAGGGTTTAGGGTTTAGGGTCTAGGGTTTAGGGTTTAGGGTCTAGGGTTTAGGGTTTAGAGCAGGGTAAGGGGAGTATACTTCCTTAAATAGGCTTTGGCAAACCCTTACCAGGTCCTTAATAGGGGTAATAAGGCCTCCTACTCCCCTCCCCCTTACACCCCTAATGGTCCCTATGATTCATTCAGCCGGGGGATTCCAAAACCATCTCGACCATCCCTGCGACAAGAAACGCAGCAAGTCTTCAAATTTCTTGATCCTTGGGCCACTCATCACCATGTCATCACTAGACGCTATAAGCTCAAAACGAAACCTTGCGCCTGGGTTCAAACTTTGGACTCTGAGCCCAAATTTCGAGGCCGGTGGGATAAGGAGCAGAGCTCAGAACACTCTTTACAGTATGCAAGGTCTTCGGAAGTAGATTCACCACAAAGGCCAAAGGCCCTAAACCCTAAACCCCTGAGCCCTAAGGCCAAAGGCTAAAGAATCGGGGCTGTCTGGTGGTGACGGGATACCTTTCCGGTTTAGGGTTTAGGGTTTATTCCGCTTGGCATGGAGCTTAGTGCATTAGTTGCCGAGCTCACCAAGCCAAGAAAAGCGAATTTTGGGGGCGAGGGCAACAGAACCCTATATAAAACCTAGATCGTATATGAGGTTTTGCTGGCCCAAAAACCTGCATGCATTCTGACGGGTTTCTTGTGTTCGTCCAAAGCCCTAACTGGCAGTTTAAAGTTGAGGGCTTAGGCTGTGGATCAGACGTCAATAAAGATTTTCGACACGGCCTGACACGGAGTCTTACGCAAAATGAAACTCCGTGATGAATACAAGGGCCTTAGTAGTCAGAACAAGCCTGTGGGGCATAAAAAGGAAATTTATCAGTAAACTATAAATATTTACTCCGACCCCTGTAGTACATGTATGGCAGGATGGGGAAAATGTACTACGAGTATCGGGGCCCATCACTACTACTTTGGGGCTCCTTATTACAATCAAAGTACAATACATCCCTCTCACGACCCTATTCTAATTATTTAAGTCGCTATATAACCTGCATGGCAGCAGCTCCCGCCTGAACTTGCATCATGCCTCCACCGGGACCTCCCAGGCAGGCACAGGTTGCCACTTCCAAAACAAACACCCGCAGACTCCGTGCTCAGGAGCCCGATGGGAAGAAACTTTGATGTGTATCCAGGCTTAGTAGGCTAGCCAAAAGGTTTCAAGTTCTCCGAACCTAAAACCCTAAACCCCTAAACCCCTAAACCCTAACCATTGGCTCAGGTAGTTGTAGCTCCAATGACAAAACCAAGTTGACCCTGGCCGCGTTCCCCCGAACCAACTCCTCAGAGCTTTCCTTTAATATAGGGCCTTAATTAGACTAAGGCAAATAAGGATCCCTCTAAAGGGCCTACAACCCTAAACCCTAAACCCTAAACCCTAAACCCCTAAACCCTAAACCCTAAACCCTAAACCCTAGGGCTACCCGAGGGCTTAAGGGTTTAAGGTTTAAAGTTGTTTTGGGGCTTGGGGATGTAGGGGCTTGAATAATTAAAGAAGGGTCCCTTTAAAGGGGTCCTTAAACGGGCCCCTTTAAAGGGATCTATGACAGGGCCCTATAGTCGAGCACTAGAATAGCATTCCTTGAAAAAATATAGAATTCTAGAATTCTTTAAAAAGGGTTCTATAAGGGTTACTATGGGGGTTACTATAAGGGATAATTACACACTCTTTACTATACTATCAACCNGCGTGTGCGTATGTATTCCCATCTGTTCGCACGGGAAAGCGCTTGGGATCCCTTCTCCCTATCCCGGCCGCCAGCAGACTCAAATTCTGCTGCTTATAAGACATACAGCTAAGACCCGATGAAAATCACTACGTACAGCGTTCTCTGCAGATACCTGTTCTACTCAGGCTACTGAGTCACCAGCACAGCCCCGCCGACCTAAACTCCTGCACCCTTCCCTTCACCCGTTCACGGCCACGGCCGTTGTCATCACCTCAGACGCCATGACACATCATGAACATTCTAAGCATGCCAACCGCAGCAAACGCAATGACCGGTTGATGCTTGGCATCCATCGGCTGGTGAGTCTCCTGATTGTGTTAGTAGCAGCAAGACTCGTATGCTTTGATACTTGCGAGACAAAGCTTCCTGTGGACATCATCGCTGGCCAGCTCCACCCTGGTGCTTTCGGTAGGGTTGATGGTCCCTCTTGCCCGACCACTCGACAATTGCGGCCTCGGTGCAGCGATGCGCCAACGCACAAGGCCATCCTTGTCCTGCGGCATCTCTTCGGAACTTGGGAACTTCTTGTGAGCTTTGCGGCTCTGTGTCTGAGCCAACACCACTCCCGCGCCCCAGTTGATGATTAATTCCTAGAATCCCAAGAATCCAGATTTCGTTCGTGTTGTGCGTTGCGTTAAAATTTACAGAAGAAAGGCACGCGTTAATTACATTACACTTGCCTTTTTCTCTTTCAATCATAACACGCAGGTAAATCTCTCATTTCCTATAACCTTAGAAATGCATTACAAAATATTCAAATAAAAGATGAGAAAAAGAAGAGAATCTGATTTACAATCACATAGTTGTAGAGCTATGAACTAGATGCAGTAGATAAATCATAAAGGTGATGTAGGGGCTTTCATCAGGCTACCAACCCTACCTGGAGATCCCAAGGGGCCCCTTAAACAAGGAATATATCTTAAACTCATAGGGGCCTTAAGATTACTTGGAGGTTCATGGGTAGTTAGAAGTAGGGTTATAAGTAGGGTAACTGTACTTATAACCCATATTAGGGGACCTACAGCTCCACTTATAACTGCCCATGAACCCCCAAGTAAGCCCTAAACCCTATACCCTTATAGAATCCCTATAGATCCCTTTAAAAGGACCCTTAAAGGAACCCTGCTAACTACCCATGACCCTCCAAGTATGGTCTTATTCTAAATCGTATAATTAAGGGGTCTCGAGCTCTCTGCGTATAAACCCGAGAAAAAGCCGAAGGACTGACCTAAGGAAATCTTTGTTTCAGGGCCAGGTAACCCTTGTAAACCCCTATTACACAAACACAAACAAAGCCTAAAGCCTAAAGCCTAAAGCCTAAACCCTGAACCCTAAACCCTAAACCTTAGATCCTAAACCCGAAACCCTAAACCCCAAAACCACACAAAACCCCTAAATCCAAACCCATTGTAGTATCCGTATAGGGCCCTTTAATTTAAAGGAACCCTCATAATCCCCCCTTGAAAGGAATCCTAAACCCTAACCCCTAAACCCTAAACCCCTAAACCCTAACCCCTAAACCCTAAACCCCAACCCCTAAACCCTAAACCCTAAACCCTAACCCAAAAACCCCTAAACCCCTAAACCCTAAACCCTAATCCCTAAACCCTAAAACCGCAGACAAAACCCAGGAGTGGCCTTGGACCTGGAACATCTGTCCCGGCCCGAAGCCTTCGGGAACGATCCTGGGAGGCTCTAGAGACTCCAATATTCCTTAATTACGGAATATACAGCGAACCCCAGAAAGTTGGAACATGGGTTTAGGAGGATTTCTGCTAGGATCCCTTATACTCTACCTTAAGGGCATGAGGATAGTGATGTTCCAACTTTCTGGCTTCTACTATATCTTAAATCATATAAGGGGTCCTACTAGAATTTAAGGTAAAAATTCCTTACTTCCCTTATAGTACCCTGATAGGCCCTTTAAGGAGCCCCTTAAGGTATACTCCTTAAATAAGGGGTATTGGAGTCTCTGGGAGGCTCTGGGGATTGCGGGGTTTGGGGTCCCTAAAACCCTACTTGGAGGCTCATGGGTAGTTATAAGAGTTCCTTTAAGGGTCCCTTTAAAGGGATCTATAGGGATTCTATAAGGGTATAGGGTTTAGGGTCTACTTGGAGGTTCATGGGTAGTTATAAGAGTTCCTTTAAGGGTCCCTTGAAAGGGATCTATAGGGATTCTATAAGGGTATAGGGTTTAGGGTCTACTTGGAGGTTCATGGGTAGTTATAAGAGTTCCTTTAAGGGTCCCTTTAAAGGGATCTATAGGGATTCTATAAGGGTATAGCGTTTAGGGTCTACTTGGAGGTTCATGGGTAGTAGTTATAAGGGTTCCTTTAAGGGTCCCTTTAAAGGGATCTATAGGGATTCTATAAGGGTATAGGGTTTAGGGTCTACTTGGAGGTTCATGGGTCCTTTAAGGGTCCCTTTAAAGGGTTCTATAGCGATTCTATAAGGGTGTAGGGTTTAGGGTCCCTACTTGGAGGGTCGGGGGACTTAGTAAGTAGGTAATACGTAGACTTCTAAGTACCTTACGACGGTCTGTAGTTGGGGTTCTGATACTTATAAGTCTATCAGATACCTACTTACTGAGTCCCACGATCCTCCAAGTAAAACCCTACTTGGAGGTTCATGGGTGGTTATAAGGGTTCCTTTAAGGGTTCCTTTAAAGGGTTCTTATAGCGATTCTATAAGGGTATAGGGTTTAGGGTTCTCATGGGTAGTTGCAAGTGGGGTTATATGTCCCGAACTATGGGTTGTAATTATAGTTACCTTACTTATAAACCCACTTATTACTACCCATGAACATCCAAGTACCCTGAGCCGCTAAATCCCCAAGCCCTAAACCGTTGTAGGGTATAGTCTTAGGATGAAACCATGGGCCCCTAGTATGGGCCCTTAAGCCTGGGATCCATATATACCTGATATATTATATACCCGATTTGTACCCTCTAAAGTCCCTTAAAAGGGCTAAGGGCCCATACTAGGGGCCCATACTTCTAACCTTAGATATACTTAGTTGCTGAGTTCATAAGCCCCCCAAAAGTGTACACTTTTAGTTTTATAGGGGTGATATTATCCCAAAAAGTGTAAAGTGTATCCACTCAGCTACTAAACCCCTAAACCCCTAAAACCCTAAACCCCTAAACCCCTAAACCCCTAAAACCCCTAAACCCCTAAACCCCTAAAACCCTAAACCCCTAAACCCCTAAACCGCCAGTGAGTATAGGGCTTAGGGGTCTCGAGGATTTGCTGATCCTGGGCATACTTCAGAGCGAGGCGGGGGCCCTTTGAAGGGCTTAAGGCTCCTTTAAAGATTCTTGTAGTGCTCGTTTAGGGGTTCCTTTTAGGGTTTAGGGTTTAGGGTTTTAAGGTTTAGGGACTTTAGGGGTTCGAGAGCCTTGATTTTCTGAAGGAAGAGTCTGTCTTCGTGAACCCAACTGTCCGGATCAGGCACGTAATCCTCAGATAGCAGACTGGCTATTTATACGTTGGCAGCCCTGATCACGCAGCTTGGATGCTGTAAGCAGGGACGTGCAAGGTGCCCATGTTTCTGTAATCGTAGTTGTAATTGGTCGTAGCTGTAGTTGTGCCACAATAATATCGCTTTCTCGTCCTTAGACACTCGGGACCCCGCCAACCCGGAACACCCGGCCCGGACGCAGGAATCGGACCGGATCCGGAACACTCGGGCCCGCATCCGGCCGGATTTGGATCCCGGAACGAACACGGAACCCGGAAACCGTGACCGACCCTCACTGCAAGAACCACGATATCTCCAGTTGTGCTCAACATCGCCGTTGTTGTTTACGGAAAGTCAGCACAATACGATAATAATCGGTCAGATGTTCCTGAATTTCGTGTCCTCTGATGACGGCGATCAAAACGATTACCATGTTGGTGATGATGGTGGTTTAGTGATCAGAGTTTGGCTCTTTGGTTTTTCTTGTCGGTTTGCTCATATAGGGTTTTGTACTCGTCATCAGTTTCACCATCTCGCTAAACTCTAAAACCCAAGGGACCCTGAGCAGTAGGATCCTTGTTGTAAGGTCGCTTAAAATCAGCGCTGCGGTTCAGAGCTGAGGGTTTAGGGACTCCTGTCAATTTCAACAAGACCCTTAATCAATTCAACCCGGCCTCTGCAACCTCCGATAAGATGACCCTAATACCCCCTGAGCCCTGAAACCCCAATAAACAACACCCCTAAACAAAACCCCAAACCCTAAACCACATACACCCTAAACGCAGTTTAAATCCAGGGCGCACTTGCATGAGGGAAGGGTCAGAGCCTCATGAGCAGCAGTCGATTGGCTTTGGGGCGTATAGGCTTTGATCAACGTTCAATATCGGTGGAAGCAGCAGCTCAATATTTACAGAGTAGTGCCTAACAGCATGAGGAGCAACAGCAATATCACCGGCTGTGGCAGTAGACGTCAGCAGTAGTGTTAGCCAGTAGTACTGCATAGCAAGCGGTAGTAGTGCTGCTACTCTGCTACTCATCCAACAGCGTCACGATCAGGCGCATCACTTGCACCAAGCGCCAACTGCCAACAAAGCGCCATTACCCCACCCCAAAGAACCTGAAAAACGAGCACGGACGCACCTGGTGCAAAACAGGCGCTCGCGACTGAAATAAACCTAAACCTCATGACACCCAAAGATCCAAAACCGTATACCAAAGCCCAAACCAAACAAATCCTAAACCCTGGACCCGAAAGCCTAGATGTTAAGGTCCCAAGCCCCAATTGGCTCAGCCTGCTAACTATTAACCCTCGACATCGTAAAGCAAACCTTCATACCCCCACCAACAACAGTATCGTAAACCCAAGGAAGGCCTACAATCCTAACCCCATACCCAAAACCGATAGACCCTAAGCCCCAAACAACCTTAAACATCGAACTCCAAATCCAAAACTCTGAACCCCAAATCCCAACACCCATGAACGCCGGACCCCAGCACCAACAACCCCAAACCCTTAAGAACCTCTCAACCCCTTAACACAAACACCCCGTACTTGGAGGTTCATGGGTAATTATGAATGGGGTTATAAGTAGGGTAACTATAATTATAACCCATATTAGGGGGCCTACATATCACTACCCATGAACCTCCAAATAGACCATGAGCCTTCCCTCAGAACACCTCCATCCGAGAAAGGCAGTTTGAAGTATAGTAGAAGCCCAAAAGTTGGAAACCCATTAGCCTCAATCCTTAAAAGTCATGTATAGGGAATCCTGGTACTAATTGTCCTTCATCCGGTTTCAAACTTTTTGGGGTTTACTATAAGCCAATATGGTGGAAACAGGGTTGAGGCGGGAGATCCCACCCAATAGTTTATGTTGGGTCCTAAAACCTAGACTCTAAACCTGGGAAGCCTCGAAAGGTGGGATGAAAGTAGGTACGATTAAGGATCCCATACGTCAGGACAGTTCTTTGGGATTACCCCGCCTACTTTCATCCTGCCCGTTGACGCCCCTGCAAACCCAGAGACTCCAATATTCCTTAATTAAGGAATATATCGTAAATCATATAAGGGATCCTACTATAATTTAAGGTATAGTCCTTGATTAAGTGATATTGGAGTCTCTGGGAACCCAGTTTTCTGACCCAGGCCTTGTGCCACGATGGAAGCCCCTTACTATAGAATAGTGCCCTTATAGTATCCCTCATAGTAGCTCTTATAGCCTCCTTTAAAGGGGCCCTACACTCTATCCAGGGACCCCAAAAAGCACATAAGCATAAGCATTTTAAAGGGATACCCCTACCTTATTGGGCTTCATTGTAAGGGGGGTTTACATGGGATACCCCTATCCTAAGTTTTGCTTATGTGATTTGTTGGGGCCCTACTATTGTTTATGGTTGGATCCTCCAAGTGCAGACTCCTTTAAAGGAGCCCCAGACTCTATTGTTTATGGTTGGATGTGTTTCCGGTTCCTAGCCCTGGCCTTGTGCCACGATGGGAGCCGCCTGCTTCTGGGGCACCACGGCATTGGGACCAAAGATCTGAGCCGTCGGATTCTCAATTAGGGAATTTTTCTAGGGACCTAGGGTTCCTTTAAGGGATCTATAAGGGATCTTTAGGGTTATGGGTTTTGGGTTTAGGGGTTTAGGGGTTTAGGGTTTAGGGTTTAGGGGTTTAGGGTTTAGGGGTTTAGGGGTTTAGGGTTTAGGGGTTTAGGGTTTAGGGTTTAGGGGCTTAGGGTTTAGGGGTTTAGGGTTTAGGGGTTTAGGGTTTAGGGTTTAATTAGGGGTCGGATTCTGAAAAGGTTCCCCAGCGAGCTCAAGGGCCCCCTTTAGTTAAGGAAGACCGAGGGTTCTTTTAAGGGATCGATAAGGGGTCTATGGGGTTTAGGGTGTAGGGGACTCCAATACCCCTTTCTTTAATCAAGGAATATACCTGGAACCTAAAGTAGGAACCACGATAAGATGGAAGGTACATGCCTTAATTACTCTCTTCTTCAACAACCGGGCCGCAAAAAGTTCAAACCTTTTTAAGATAGAGCTAATGTATAAAGCCAAAAGTTTAAAGTTCCCCCGTTCACTATCTAAACTGGGCTCCCTGGGTTCTTTCAGGGTTTTGGCAGGCGCTAGGACGCCTTGAGGCGTTTAGGTTTAGGGTTTAGGGTTCAGGGTTTAGGGTGGTTTTTAGGTTTAGGGCCATTTGGGGAGATTCTTTTGGGGGTTAGTGTTCCTAGGGCTTGTCGCGTGTGTATTGTTTCTAAGGTATTGAAGGTGTTTTTCGTGTTTGAGTTTGGGGCTACGGGAATTTGCCGTCTTGCGTTTTAAGCCCCCTAAGCATGCCCAAAACCCAAGACCCTAAACCCTGAACGTTAAACCCTGAGCCCTAAACCCCAAGCCCTAAACCTTAAAAATAGGCTTCAAGACTTAACAATATAGAAAACGACGGCTTCAGGCTGAGGGTTCTCCTAAATAGCCGTCCAGTCACCGTATAAAAACCCTACTGGGCGCAGTGTACATTTTCAGTTCTATAAGGGATCATCTTCTTCCAAAAAGTGTAGTGTGCTCACTCAGCTACCAAGCCTATAAGCACCCTAAAAACCAAACAGCCATGACAGCCTGTTGCACGTTAGGCTTAGGGGGTAGAAGGGTCTTGGGCTTTCGGTTCGAGTTTTTTAAAGTGTGGGCTTCAGGGAATGGCAATTTACGCCTTGGGTCTTTCGGCTTCGAACTCGGGTTTCAGTTTAGGGTGTCACGACGTGTACCTTGAACTAAGATAACCTACTTCTTGCAGGAAAGCTCCCTGCCCAGGACCAATGCAAAACCACCCGGGAGCTTTGAACTGTCAGGTTCAGCATTTTTGAACATTGAGCTAGTACCCAAGCACGTAAGTTTAAACCAGCGACCTGCATCCATGCTGCGGAAGAGCGCTGTGCGGTTCGATAAAGCTCGTGAAAGAATGCAGTCAGTTTCGTCATGAAGTCCAGAGAATAACAGCAGAAGCAGTGCAGTAGTTGTAGCAGTAGCAGTAGTAGCTAGTAGTAGCCTTTCTAGCAGCAATACCCCCTGTAGCAGCAACAGTCGCAGTAGCGGCAGTACTATCAGTAGTATTGTCAGCGGCAGTAGCAAATAACAGTGGTAGCAGCTCAGGAAGCAGCAGCCGTAGTGGTAGGGCCCTCTCTAACCATCTAGACCCAAGAGTAACGATAGGGATATCGTTTAGGGTTTAGGGGTTTAGGGTTTAGGGCTAGGGATATCACATATAAAACCCCCTTATAATGAAGCCCAATAGGGTTTGGATATCCCTATAAAGTGCTTGTGCTTATGTGCTTTTTGGGTCCCTAAATAACTTCATTATCGTTGTCTGGATTCGCCACGCAGATCAGACATCGGCTTATGCCTGTCTCATGTCCGCTGCAGACAACTAACTACCCTTTTCCGGAAAACTGACGGCCGCTCATACAAATACATGTATGTATATATATATATACATATATATATATGTATATATGCAAACACAGATACATAGGGGTTGATAAGCAGAATAGCGCTTCGGTGCACAGTACAACTACAAAGATGTCTTCAAGCTTCTATATGCTTAACTCTCGACCCGAAAACCTGAATAAACTAAACCATGAACTTTAGGGTTTAGGGTTTAGGGGCCATGAACTGGCTTGTCCGCAATGCCCTGCCTCTGTCATCTTCGCCTGGGTGGGTGGGTACTCCACGCCGTCGTTCCGAGCGAGCTGATCCAGCTGAACACCCAGCCTGATTCATGCAATGCTTCCGGAATATGATATAGGGTTCAGGGTCCACCACAACCCCAAGCAACCTGCTTGTTTAGTTTTGATTTCTTTATACAACTCCTTGAAAAGGTTGGTTTTTTGAGGTCGGGGTAGGGAGCAGGGATTAGGGCATATAGGCCCTAAGCCCTAAAGCCCTAAAGCCCTGAAACGGTCTAGGGACTCATTTCCAGCAACTTATCCCCTAAACCCTAAACCCTAAACCCCTGAACCCTAAACCCCTAAACCCTAAACCCCTAACCCCTAATCCCTAATCCCCTAATCCCCTAATCCCCAAACCCCAAACCCTAAACCCCAAACTTATCTCCAGCTTTCCGGGCTGAATTCTGAGTCTCGGGGCTGGGGGCTCTTAAGTCGTAGAGTAAATACGTACTTGGAGGTTCATGGGTAGTTAAAAGTGGGGTTCCTTTTAAAGGGATCTATAGGGATTCTATAAGGGTATAGGATTTAGGGTTTAGGGGTAGTTTTAAGTGGGGCTATAAGTAGGGTAACTATACATATAACCCATCTTAGGGGACTTATAACCCACTTATAACTACCCATGAACCTTCAAGTAGGGTTTAGGGTTTAGGGTATAGTGGGGCTTAGGCTGCTTAGAACTACTCAATTATAGGGCTTCTCGCTCCTGGATTTTGGGGGCTTCGAACCTGGTGCTATGAGATTCTATCCGATCTCAGGCTTCAGAGACATGGGTCACTGGAGTAGGGTTCCTTTGAGGCTGTCTTTGCAGGGTTTCTAGACGGGTTTTGGTAAGAGTTCCGTTGAGAATCCTTTTAGGGCTTCTTTCCCAGAGCCTCCAAAACCCCTTAATTAAGGAATATACCTTAAATTATAATAGGATCCCTTACATGATTTAAGGTATATTCCTTAATTAAGGGGTTTTGGAGGCTCTGGGTTGCAGGGTTTCTAAACGATGTATAGTACCTAGAGTCTCCCTTGTAGTTCCATTTTTTGGTTAACCAGTCTTATGGTTAGGATCCTATAATAGAGATTTTGGTTAACCAAAAAGGACTAACAATGGAGACTATAGGTATTATGATAAGAGTTTAATGTAGGGTTTGGTGTGCAGTTGAACAAGCCGTTTTCGGAAGAAACGCAGACAATCCCACAACCCCGCCGCAACCCTGTCAGAAACACTCAATCGAAACAAGGGGAATAGAACAAAGACAACCCCAGAGAGCCCACTACCCCTTCAGTAAGGAATATACCTTGAATTATAAGGGCCTCACATTTGATTTAAGCTATCTTCAATCAAGGGGTATTGGGCTCTCTGGCACCGCTCCAAGAAACTGAGGCTGTCCTAGGCCTCGACCATGCAGAGAGGAGCTACTATAGGGGCCTTAGTAATTAGAATTAGGGTTTCGGGGCCCACTATACCATTCTGAAATTCTATAAAAAGCCCCCCAAAATAGTATAGGCAATCATTAAGGCCCCTATATTAGCTCGTACCCGCTGCATCGCGAAGTAGAAATACAGCTTTACACACTGAAGCAGCCGTCATGCAGAGCTTACGAGTTTCGGGAACCCTCAAAATCAAGTCTTACGCAATTCCTGGGTCCAACATCGAGCGTTGCCCGGCTTGCGTTTGGTTTGCTCCTGCAGCCAAGCCACTTGATCATCTCGATCATCAGATTTTCCTGGCCGGCTCTAGGAGCCGCGAATTGTAACTTTCTGTGCCACGACCGTGCCGTGACAGTCATAACACGTACGTAGCAGCAGTAGCAGCGACCATCGGCAGCAATAGAAGAAGTAGGAGTACGGGTGGATGTAGGGGTAGGGATAGGAGTAGGAGCAGGACTACGACTGAGAGTAATCAGGGGCAGGAATCAGAGTAATTAAACTTAGTTGCTGAGTTCATAAGCCCCCCCAAAAGTGTACACTTTTAGTTTTATAGTGGGTGATATTATCCCAAAAAGTGTAAAGTGTATCCACTCAGCTACTAAGTAAAAGTATGTAGGAGTAGGAGCAGCGCCACTACCACTACCACTACTGCCACCATTGCGACTACGACTGCCACCACTACTACGACCGACTACCAATGGTAGTCGTAGTAAGTCGTAGTAGTAGTTGCAGTAGTACCTAGTGTTTTTTGTTGTTATTGTTGTTGCTGAGCTGTGGTGGTGATGGTGGTGGTGTTTTCTTTCACTCATACTAGTAGTACGAGCAGCAGCCGCAGCAGCAGATAAATCGAAAGTCTTGAAGCGGCCGGCCTGCATCCTCACCTGGGCGATGTTGCCACGTGAAACCTGCAACCAGAGTCGTACTGACAGGGTTGCATAGAGCTCGCTTTCTTCATTAATAGAGGGGCCTGAATAATTAGAATAGGGTTTCGGGGTATATTACACTACAACTATAAACAAGGAACCCCAAAATGGTATTGATAAACCCTAAACCCTAAACCCTAAACCCTAATTAGTTCGGCCCCCAGCCCCTGTATTATGTGCTTTCTTGCACTTGTAAACCGCTGATATGCAAAGGAAGATAAAAAGCGAACCGCACGAAGCTTTCCTACAACCTACGTTCTACCAGCATAGCCACTTTTCTCAGGGTGTCATGAAACGACATATCTCGGCTTTTAAGTAACCAGGGAGAAAAAAGTATAAACTTTTGTTTCATAATGGTTCCTTTAAAGAAAAAAGTATTAAAGTATGGTACTCCAAAGCCCAGATATAGTGCTGGTTCTGATTTGGGAATGAATTTTCTTGGTCCAGGAACACTGGGATCTCTGTTTAGAGGGTCAGGGTTTAGCTCACTTTATGGTTAGCCTTACCCATAGGCGCCAAAGTAGTTCCATTTTGGGCTTCATGTTTTGAATTCTATGAGGTAATCCCCAAAAGGAACTACTATGGGGCCTATGGGTAAGCACAGGAAGCGAGGGGCAGATTTCCATTTTTTCTACATCAACCGACTTAAAATGATACACCCCGAAGCCAAAACCCTGCAGTGAAGGGCCGTCGTTAGTCTAGCTATAAGCCCTTAAGGCTCCAAGTACCTACTAGTCATATGGGAGTTTCCGAAAAAATGGAGACCCGAATAAAAGAAATAACCCTAAATAGTCGGATCCTTATTACAAGGACCCCAATATGTAAGGGACCCTTGATTTTCGAAACTCCCATATATAAATTTTCTCCAACATACTACCCTACGCAAGTACTATCCTAAAGCCAAATACTTGAGTATTGGGTCCTGCGCGCTTCAGGAGGGAACTTGAGGCCTAATATTTCGAGTGCGGATTTGGGGCAAGTTAAAGCAAACCTAAACCCTAAACCCTAAACCGCAATTGCGGTTTAGGGTTCAGGGATTGGGGTTTAGGCTACCACTATGGGCTATTAGACCCTAAAGATCCCTATTAGGACCCCATTAAGGGTAGATTAAGGTACCCTTAAGGTCGAATAGCCCGTAGTGGTAGCTGGGAACCCGATGGACTAACATGGATAACGACTACGCCAAGCAAGATCCTACAAGCCTAACCCCTTGTTCTAGAAACCGTAAAGCCTTACTATAGAAACGCTAAACCCCTATAGAAACCCTAAACCCTTATATTATTATAGAAACCCTAAACCCTTATTATAGAAACCCTAAACCCTTAATAAAGAAACCCTAAACCCTAATTATAGAAGCGACACAAGCGAGGGCCTTACGGTTCTGCAGGTCCTCTGAGATCTTGTCCGTGAGCTGGCGGAGCGTTGACGGGTCTTTCGAGGTTTCTTCGGGTTGCTGGAGCTAACCCTACAACTCTAAACCCTAAACCCTGATACCCTACTACCCGAAACCCTAAACCCTGAACCGAGCTTCTTACAATCTCATATAGGGCTTTTGCTGTTTGCGGATCGAGGGGTTCAGGGCTTTGGTGCTTCAGGGTTTAGCGCTGAAACTGCCCCTGGCCAGGAGCCCTCCCTGAGTTCGTGCAGACGGATTTCGAGGGCTTGGGACGCCTTCTCACCCAGAGCCTCCAAAACCCCTTAAGTAAGGAATATACCTTAAATTATAATAGGATCCCTTATATAATTTAAGGCTTTAAGGTATATTCCTTAATTAAGGGGTTTTGGAGGCTCTGGGCAAGCCTTTGGGGAAACTGCTGTTTGTTTTAGGGTTGAAAGTTTAGGGTATCGCTGCTCACCCAGCTGATTCGTGGGGTTAGGGGTCGCGGATGGATTTTGGTTGGATGATTAAATACTTTCCTATGCAGGGATTGCTGTTTTCTTGCACAGATGGATTCTGGGGATTCGTGGATGCTGCGAGAATCGGGAGAACCGATTCTTTGATGAATCAACTTCGTGGCTGTTTTTGTGTTTTGTCGACTCTTGGAGAACAAGTCCTCTGCTGAAACAGTGCGTCGGCTGTTGATTTCAACTACCGGGTAACTACCGCTACCACTACTCCTACCACTAGCACCAGCAGTAGCAGTAGCAGTAGGACTACGACTACGACTGAGACTACGGCTACCGCTGCCGGCCCCCACTAACACTGCCACTGCCACTTCTACTACGTACATAACCCTACCACCATCCACTTCTCTTCAGAACTTGTCCGCCAGTTGCTGGCAACCAGCACCACCAGCATGACAACCATACTGCTATTAGTAGATATATAAAGAATAATAAGGTTTTGGGTAAATGACACAGCATAAGAAACCCTAACGAAGACTATTGGTAACTATTCAGGTATTTATATGGGGTATATTATACGTACTCGAATTATGCTAAGGAGCCCTAAGGAATACTATTCGTAATTATTCGACCCCCCCCATTTTGCACGTATATTGCCCCTACCTCTACGAAAATGGACACAAACTTGCCCTCTCCGAAATACAAGTTCAAACTTGCAGAACCATGCCAATTGAAAATATCACCAACAAACTATACTAAGTAGCTTGGCAGCGGGGAGTTTAACTGCAAACCCGAAATTGTAAGTGATGTTATAAACCGCCTGCTTGTCGCATCCGCACTTTGGCTGGATTGTGCCGCCGTCCTCCGGAGATTGGGCGGCTAATAAAGGGGCTTCGATAACTAGGGCTGCATCGGGTTGAACGTCGGGGCTCCACAAATTGCAATAGGGATCGGGGCCTGTTGGTTTATAAGCGGACACGAGAGACTAACGGTTCTGACCACTATATCACTCGCGCCTGTCGTATAGATGGGCTACCGCGCGACACAATATCAACCTGCTTCTGGGGGAGTGGGGTTGGGAAAAGTAGCCGTGTAAAGGATATAGGGGCTAGAATAGATCCCAATCGGCCTTGGTGCAAACCTCACGTCCATAGACCCCTACCAGTGGGGGTCTATCGTGGAGTTGGGTAGGGTCTATGTGCAGGCGTCTGCACTGATACTGGGAGATCCCTACCTATAGCCACCTCTGTCTGGATAGATGGGGTCTACTACTTGGAGGGTCGGGGGACTTAGTAACTGGTTATTTTAGGGACTTATAAGTACCATAACCCCAATTAGGGGTCCCTTTTAGGGTATTTATAAGTCTACTTACTACCTACTTACTAAGTCCCCCGACCCTCCAAGTACAGTGGGTAGTGGGCTGTAGCGATTCAGAAAGGGGTCTATGCGGACAGGGGCCTCTGCAAGAGTAGAGAGGGTAGGTTCATGATGGGCAGTGTTAAGTGGGGTTATACGTCCCCATATATCGGTTATAGTTATAGCTGCCTTACCCATAGCCCCACGTATAACTAAATATGAACCTCCGAGTTTAACAAGTTGTTATCATGAGAATTCTAATTATTAGTATGAAAGTACGTTACAATAAATTTTGTATATACAACCACTGCGAAATCAACAAGTACTGATAGCATGCCCCGTCCCTAAATCTTACAGTTTCAAAAAAATCTAAACCCCCAACATTCCAACATCGAGTTCTGATTAGTATCGCCCCCATAGTACTACGGCTCATGGACAAAATCCTGCATGACCCATAATAAGGAATATACCATAATTCCCATAGTTTAGGGTCCTTAAGGTCATGCAGGATTTTGTCCATCAAGCGTAGGATCCCTGGCCCCAAAATCTTGAGCCTTCGCAAAACCCTGAGGAAAGGCAACTAAAGTCCGAAAAACTCCGCAAAGAACCCTTACTTGGAGGGTCGGAGGACTTAGTAACTGGTTATTTAGGGACTTATAAGTACCATAACCCCAATTAGGGTCCCTTTTAGCATACTTATAAGTCTACTAACTACCTACTTCAGTAAGTGCCCCGCCCCCTCCCGAACCCGAACCACTACCGAGGGGGGGTTGGGGTTCGGGTTCGGGTTCGGGTTCCGGTGGCAGGGGGGGGG
>BGNK01004354.1:6434-31225 GCA_003297005.1 Symbiodinium sp. clade A Y106
TTGGGTTTGAGCCCTAAAAACTGATGTTTCTGACAGATAGCGAACCACCGGCCCGGCAGTCGATTAGGTGATTCACTTCTAAAGCGATTGAGCCAAACAATTTTGAGCCAAAGCAAGTGCAAGGTCTGTAGGGTTTGAGGTGTTGTAGGGTCTACAGAGTTATATTATAGTGTTGTATACTTAAGGTGTAGGTCGCTAGGGTTCGAAGGTTTATAAGTTATAATAATAAGTGTGTGTATATATATATGTGTGTGTACATATATATATATATATATTTTCTACATGTGCACGACGGTAAGAGGAAAACCTTATAATGGCGGTGGCCGAGTACAGATTTAGGGGTCCGGAATTGTAATCCCTCAAACTGAAGTCCAAATCTTCCGAAACAATAAACACAANGAAAACCTTATAATGGCGGTGGCCGAGTACAGATTTAGGGGTCCGGAATTGTAATCCCTCAAACTGAAGTCCAAATCTTCCGAAACAATAAACACAAATCTGAAATCGGGTTCGTGATTTGGGGACCTTGCACCCAACTCAACAATTCTCGAATGCCCCGAAGCATTATAGCTCTGAACTGTTTTTGGGTTCCAGGTCTGGTTCAGGGTTTCAGAGTGTAGCAGGGTTTCAGAGCGTAGGGTTTCAGGGTTAACGTTTGTAGGGTATCTAAAGTAAGGTTAAGGGTTATAGGCTTCAGGGTGTGGGGCCGGGCTTGGGCAGGGCTCTTTGCAAGTTTGTGGTTACGTATACTGAGCTTTTGCACTGGTGGCACAGGGCTTGCAATCAGGATCAGTTGAGCAGCTGTCGGTTATCGATCCTTCGGACTTTTGACTACGAGTTTCAGGGATGCAGGTTATTTTCGGGGTTATGCAGATATCTATAGGGATCGAAAATATTGGGCAATGTCGGCTTCTGCGACACTGCGACAGCTGGCCCCGCGCATCGACTCATCGAATCTTGCGACGCTTGCCCTTAAGGCTCTTGAATTGATTCGGTCTCCAGATCCGCTTGGCTTTAAGGGCNTGTCGGCTTCTGCGACACTGCGACAGCTGGCCCCGCGCATCGACTCATCGAATCTTGCGACGCTTGCCCTTAAGGCTCTTGAATTGATTCGGTCTCCAGATCCGCTTGGCTTTAAGGGCATAATCGTGTTGCAACCTTGGGTGTTCGAAAAATCATGGATTATTAGGGTTGGGATGCTATGATATGTCTTGTGGCAGCCAGGGCACATCATGTACCATTTGCCAATCCAGGCTTCTTCNAAAAATCATGGATTATTAGGGTTGGGATGCTATGATATGTCTTGTGGCAGCCAGGGCACATCATGTACCATTTGCCAATCCAGGCTTCTTCCAGGCAATCAGGCTGGCACTGACGTGCGATGCCTTAGGTAGTGCTCGTGTTCTGTCATTGACTACGGTTTGGGGTTTGGAATATAGTGTATAAAATAAATACAGTGTCGTGTGTATGTATATTCCTTTTGTAGCGGAATCTTTTGAGTCGTGGGGCCCCACTATGGATTTAAGGATTCGGGTTTTATGGAGGCCGAGAAACGTTTTGCGATTTGCATCGCAGCCTCGTCTCTGTATGTGTGGTAGAAGCGAACGTTGTACAGCTCTTCACACATAAATATTGACAAGTGGTGGAATATATGATGTTTGGGGCGAAGCATCCACGACATCCTGAGGCAAACGACTTGGGATGCGTTTAAGCCATAAATTTAAAACACAATCCTGCCAAAAGTGTACCAGTTCAGCTGGGCTTCTCCCGGTTTTCCCCCGCNGCCAACTGCAAGTAGGATTGCAGGTGGGTCAGAGCCAAGTCGTACAAGCCATCGGCTTCCTGGGAAACACGGAATGGGAAGGGGAATACTTTAGTGCAGAAAGAAATTATTAGCGCTAAAATTGCAAAACAAATTGTACAATGTACGTAGCCAAGACTCCGGTTGGGTGAGGTAGCGGCTATACTGCTCCAGGTCGCAGTACCAAGCATGCAAAGCATGCACACATGTGTATGTCAAAAGCATGCGCTCTGTCGGGTGTTGTTCATAGGCCTTGCAGCATTCGTCCGCCAGCCAGCTTGTGATCACTCGGGAATTGTATGCCTCAGTCCCCGACACTACAGTAGTAATGGGGATATAGTGGGTAGTAATAACAGCTCGACGAAGAATCCAGACCAGATCACTATCAAGTATATTGAAATCGTGCCAGGATGCTTTGCTTCCAAAGTAACAGTACTCCTCCCCAGAAGTGACGTACATATAGCTTTTGAACGGGGGTTGTGAACACTCAATCTTGTGTTTCCGGATGAACTCCTTGAAACGAATGAAAGCATGTCTCATCTTCGAAGCCTTGTCATCTCCAGGAAACCACCCAACTTTGAAGAGCTCAAAAAAACAGCCCCCATGACAAAACTGAGCGATCCCCAGCTGTATCGTGTGGACCGAGCAAAAGCGAATAAACCTGTAGTCAAACCTCGCCGTGTAGATCAACGAATTGATTGGCTCATTAAGTTGTTCTGCTAAAAATTCAGCATGGGTCCTTATTGAAGACAGCCACTGTGGCTGACGTNAGCGAATAAACCTGTAGTCAAACCTCGCCGTGTAGATCAACGAATTGATTGGCTCATTAAGTTGTTCTGCTAAAAATTCAGCATGGGTCCTTATTGAAGACAGCCACTGTGGCTGACGTGTAAAGTCAATGTACGGATAGAGCCGATTTGTCTTCGACGCCTTGCAGCAGTGACATAGGTCGTTGCACGCCCAGTGGTTTACCAACTTGAAACTGTGGACATGGTGCTTCCAATCACCGCGAAGTTCAACTAATCGAAATTTGTACCCGTTGTACATCGGGTCGTTTGGACTCATGTTCGGGCCCAAGCTCCGCAAATCATCACCAGTCAGGTTCTTTGCAGGGAAAGTTCCCGAANCGCGAAGTTCAACTAATCGAAATTTGTACCCGTTGTACATCGGGTCGTTTGGACTCATGTTCGGGCCCAAGCTCCGCAAATCATCACCAGTCAGGTTCTTTGCAGGGAAAGTTCCCGAACACATCGTGTGCATGCTCCAAGTTAGGAAATCAAACACTGGCCCGATCGTGTCGTATCCAAACAAACGCTCAGATCTGATGGCGAACACTGGAAACCGACTTCCAAATACCCTTCGAAAGTTGGATAACCTGCCATAGTATACGTAACATAAGTGTATACAACACCAGATTTGTTTGTTATCACTTACACAGTGCCGACAGCTTTAAAACTTTACCAGCTTCTATGCCTNAGCGAATAAACCTGTAGTCAAACCTCGCCGTGTAGATCAACGAATTGATTGGCTCATTAAGTTGTTCTGCTAAAAATTCAGCATGGGTCCTTATTGAAGACAGCCACTGTGGCTGACGTTGTACATCGGGTCGTTTGGACTCATGTTCGGGCCCAAGCTCCGCAAATCATCACCAGTCAGGTTCTTTGCAGGGAAAGTTCCCGAATACATCGTGTTCATGCTCCAAGTTAGGAAANCGTTGTACATCGGGTCGTTTGGACTCATGTTCGGGCCCAAGCTCCGCAAATCATCACCAGTCAGGTTCTTTGCAGGGAAAGTTCCCGAATACATCGTGTTCATGCTCCAAGTTAGGAAATCAAACACTGGCCGGATCGTGTCGTATCCAAACAAACGCTCAGATCTGATGGCGAACACTGGAAACCGACTTCCAAATACAGTCTTGGAGCCTTCGAAAGTTGGATAACCTGCCATAGTATACGTAACATAAGTGTATACAACACCAGATTTGTTTGTTATCACTTACACAGTGCCGACAGCTTTAAAACTTTACCAGCTTCTATGCCTNCCTTCGAAAGTTGGATAACCTGCCATAGTATACGTAACATAAGTGTATACAACACCAGATTTGTTTGTTATCACTTACACAGTGCCGACAGCTTTAAAACTTTACCAGCTTCTATGCCTCTGTATACAGCCTAGACCTCAAACCCTGAAAGCCCAAAGGCCCTCAACACTTAAACCCCAAACCCTAGACCTGCTGGCACTCTTACAATAATAACCCTATGCCCTAAACCTTAAATCCCAAAACCCAAACCCTTAAGCTGAATTGTAACAAAAAGAAAAAAGCACCAGGATCACCAACAAAACCGTCTTGCAAAGTTGCTGATGTAGAATACCAAGATCTTCTCCTTCGTTATGGTATACTCTGCCTCATCACCGTAGATGGCCAATGGTACAAAGTCCGTTGAATCGAAGCCTTCCATAAAAGGCGCCTTCACCTGCTTCCAGTGCAGCCAGAAGCGCTCTGCAGCAGCTCGGTCGATGCTAATCTTTCCCCTCTGAAGCAAGTGGCGTGTCAACAAGTGTGGCGCCAGGATTGGGAAACTCATCTCAGTTGTCTCGTCAGACCTTGTTTTGGGATCGGGACGTGCTCGCACCTTGAGCTTGATGCTGTCCAGCGGCAGATCCTGATACACCCAACATGCATAGCTTCCACATCGAGGGAATTATGTTGTAGCCGATAGGAGAAAGCTCACAGCTAGAATCAATAATTGGACAAGGAACAGCTATGTTCTTCGATGTCGTGTTGCATTGGCTGCGAAGATCTCTCCAGACATTATTTATGTGCACACCCCTCGTGCCACACGCAGCCAAGTTCTCTACCGACGCCGGCGTCGCTGAGCCAAGCTCCTGTGGCACCGGCTAGGGATGTTTAAGGGCTTAGGGTTTCCGGACAAAGGATCTTGTTTGGTGTCTCAAGGGGCAAGGTTTGGCTTCAGGGTTTTAATATCGTCGTGGCTTGAACTCGGGCTCAGCTGGGAAAATTTCATATAGGCGAAGAAGTTCTATCAGTACCTCCCCGATAGTATATATACTGCTGTCTAGCTATAGTTGGAATGTTATATATATANGTCGTGGCTTGAACTCGGGCTCAGCTGGGAAAATTTCATATAGGCGAAGAAGTTCTATCAGTACCTCCCCGATAGTATATATACTGCTGTCTAGCTATAGTTGGAATGTTATATATATAACATTCCAACTATAGCTAGACAGCAATCAAGATCTTTATTTGAACTCGTTGGACCCAAGAGCACGAACCTTTCTAAGTTCCAAGTCTCGACCCTGTGCGTTTAAAGCGCACACGATTGNAACATTCCAACTATAGCTAGACAGCAATCAAGATCTTTATTTGAACTCGTTGGACCCAAGAGCACGAACCTTTCTAAGTTCCAAGTCTCGACCCTGTGCGTTTAAAGCGCACACGATTGCATTGGTTACCTGTATTTGAAAGCTAAGCCCTGTAGATGTAATCCATAGTGCAGATGTTTATTCCATTCTGGTTGTGACGTAGGACTCGGAAAGGTCATTTCATATTGTCTCCTACATACATAAATAGATAGAAATATATATGCTATTGTGGTGACTTCCTTAATTAAATTAGAGAACCCTCGCTGCAAAATCGTCAATCGTATCGGTAACTTGGGACCATGAGCTAGCTATACCCAGTACCACGTGACGTGGGAGGTTATAGGAAACCAAATAAATCGATTTCCTATAATTTAACCCGAGGATCTATTGCCACGCAGTCGGCCAGCTCTTGTGCAGACGATGCGCTCCATTCCTTGCGTTTGGCTTGGGCTTGTAATACAATATAGTTACAGGGCTGGATTATGGGTTCGGGTTTCAGGATGTTAATTAAATGGTTTTTGGGGCTTTTGGGGATGGAGCACTTATTTATATATATATATATATATTATATTGTTATTATTATATACTACGGAAATATCCAATTACAAAGTTTAGGGTTCTGGGTTTAGGGCCTTTAAAAAAGAGTTCTTTAAATCTGTGATTGGGGCTTCAATCATTCAGTTTTTAAAGATCAGATTTCAGGGGTGGAGTTGAAGTTCAGGCGGCACTTAAAGTTCATGATCAAAGAAAGGTGCTCATGGTTAGGGTAGCCAGGGTTGTAAATTCGATTATTTTTGGGGTTTGGGCTCCGAGCGGTTATAATTCACTAGTTCGAAGCAACAGACGATGTGCGAGCAAGCTTCGCCTGAACCAACTCCTGCCAGCAAGCGCTCCCGAATCATTCCCGCGACACCTGCGCAGGAACCAATCGAGAGTTCTGAATTCGGTTAATTTGTAAGACACGGTTTGCAATCGCTCAAGGAATGTGAAGTCCTGTGTTTTTATCGCGCGGCTCATGCGATACACGGTGACAGCAAGCCCAGCCAAGTGTAAAGGTTCCGGATGCACAGCAAAAACTATTGCACGCCTTTTAAAGACGACTGCTCATGATGCTCTAGCCCGCCTGCAGCCCCAGACTTTATCAAGTGGCTAGAATTATATGAGGAACTGCTACGCAGACAGGTTCTAACAGAGCTTCCACAGTCAGAGGCGCGACCCCCCTGTGGGATCCGGAGCTCACTTCAAAAATCTGCCTCTTCAGGCAGCCGCTTTGGCCTTCGGTTGGGCCTTCCCTTTTGGGTTGGCCTTTGCTTTCGGGGCTGGACGAAGTGTACGCTTCACCGCTTTCATCTTCTCATCATACACACCGTAGCTCGCTTTGAGCAGCGTGTTCAACGTGTCGATCTCTGAATCAGCCTCCTTTGTCGTGACTGCATGCTGAAGCCGGGCGTGCCGCTCCTTCATCAAGTCGATATCAGACCGCATGTCGGAAACCATAGCTTTCGCAAATGCATCGCCCCTGAGCTCAGGAACGAGCAACCCCACAACACTTAACCCGAAGACCTGAAGCCCTATAATTATATAGCCCCTGATGATTTCTTGAGATGATATCCTTCCCCTGCACGAATGAACTTGAAAGGTTTGGGTTTAGGGATTTNACCCCACAACACTTAACCCGAAGACCTGAAGCCCTATAATTATATAGCCCCTGATGATTTCTTGAGATGATATCCTTCCCCTGCACGAATGAACTTGAAAGGTTTGGGTTTAGGGATTTCGGGGTTTGGGCTTTAGGGTTTAGAGGGTTTGGGGTTTTAAGGGTTTGGGCTAGTCCGTAGGGCTTCGACATTTTCATCATATGAGCTCTTGATAGACGAACCAAGGTGCATCCCGCCGGTTCTGAGCATGGTCTCCATGCCGTCTGCCTCGATGATGCGCTGGGTGCNGCTAGTCCGTAGGGCTTCGACATTTTCATCATATGAGCTCTTGATAGACGAACCAAGGTGCATCCCGCCGGTTCTGAGCATGGTCTCCATGCCGTCTGCCTCGATGATGCGCTGGGTGCCCTTCTTCAGCAAGTCAAGAGCTTCTTCGGGTGCGGGCTTTGCCTTCTTCTCTTTACGCGGCTTGGGGTTGTCTCGAGGTGGAGGCGGCACATCGCTCGGGTTCGGGTCATTGCTGCCACGTGCACCAGTAGAGGAATCGAGAAGGTGCGACCTTCATAGATTGTTCATTATTGATGATGTATCTAGCTAGGACTTTGAATGTACATCCTACGCTACACAGTCTACGTTCAGAAATGTAATTAAACTATTCCCAGTTATGTATGGGGGCAAGCCACAAGGCACCCGTTGTTCCATCATGGTCCAAGGAAACATCGGTATTCATCTGGAACTCCGTCTCACTTTCGGACTCTGTAACCTCCTCCCTGGAGTCGAAGCACTTGAACAGCTCCCATTCCTGGCATGGGCAACGATTGAATTCTTAGGGACCTCCGAGTATCCCATGATAGGACACTGAGCCTGATCCCTGGTTTCTTTTGCATAGGATTATTACTGAAATCTTGAGTAGTCGATTGTAGCAAGTCAGTGAAGGGCTAGTGAATAGGGATGGTTAGGACTTCGGGATGTCAGTCTTGGTTAATTGAAAATAAATTAAGCTTGTGGGTGCAGTCAATATGATTTCGTCTCGGTACGATTCCTCCTAGCTACATTATTGGGGTTTACTTAGGTCTCCTAGCTACATTATTGGGGTTTATTTAGGTTTTTGAAGGTGTCGGCCCACCTCGTTCATCGGCATGTCGGGATGCACCTTCCACCAGCGGCCTCGACCATTTGGGTCCATTTGTTTCTTGGAAGTACGAATGTCCTCTGCAATCCCAGCTCCATGCCTCGATGGTTTGGGATACACTGCAAATCAATTACGGTTCAAGCTTCAGGGTTTAAGGTTCAAGCATTCAGGGCAAGAAGGCTTTAGTGGCTTAGGGTTTATGGCTTCGGGGGTTTATGTCTTGGAATACTTATTGCGGATGGGTTGCTCTGCCTTGAGAAGATCGAAGCGCTTCCAAATGTACTTGCCGGTTCTCTTGGTGGTGTTGCGCTTTTTGGCATTCAAGACGATTGAGCTTTGCATCCAATCACATCCGCTGCTGATCCACATCTCGTACATGTGCCGCATAATCGAGGTTGAGCGCTTCTTGCCGTCCGGTTTGAGCGCCTTTTCCCTNGCATTCAAGACGATTGAGCTTTGCATCCAATCACATCCGCTGCTGATCCACATCTCGTACATGTGCCGCATAATCGAGGTTGAGCGCTTCTTGCCGTCCGGTTTGAGCGCCTTTTCCCTCACTTCTGGGGGGCAATTGACCGAGCCTGGGATTGGAAAGTTTCGGGGTTCGAACTTCTAATCACACATAAGTATGGCGGACAATATTTAATACCCAAGGTACCGGACCCTGAACCCTAAATCCTGAGCCCTAAGCCCGGCCCTAGCCACGAACCCCGAACCCCAGCTCTAGCCCGTGCACCCCGAAACACCGAAACCCTCGAGCCTGGTTTGCTAGTAGTAGTAGTAGTAGTACTAGTTGTGGTAGTAGTGGTCGTCGTTGTAGTCGTCGTCGTCGTAGTATAGTAGTAGTACTAGTACTAGTNAAACACCGAAACCCTCGAGCCTGGTTTGCTAGTAGTAGTAGTAGTAGTACTAGTTGTGGTAGTAGTGGTCGTCGTTGTAGTCGTCGTCGTCGTAGTATAGTAGTAGTACTAGTACTAGTGTATAGTAGCAGTAGTGTAGGAGTAGGAGTAGGAGTAGGAGCCGGAGCAGGAGTAGTAGTAGTATAGGTAGTGGTAGTGGTATAGTGGTAGTGGTAGTGGTAGTGGTAGTAGTAGTAGTNCAGTAGTGTAGGAGTAGGAGTAGGAGTAGGAGCCGGAGCAGGAGTAGTAGTAGTATAGGTAGTGGTAGTGGTATAGTGGTAGTGGTAGTGGTAGTGGTAGTAGTAGTAGTAGTAGTAGTTTTAATAATTACAATATCTATACATATATCATATTACAAATAAATAAATGTTATTGTTACATATTAATTAACATACATGTACAGCCAGAGAGCGCAAGCTGCGAAAGTACCGCATGTAGGAGTTANATGTTATTGTTACATATTAATTAACATACATGTACAGCCAGAGAGCGCAAGCTGCGAAAGTACCGCATGTAGGAGTTATGGCCCTCGCGGGCGTTGCGTTCCTCTTCGGTCTCGTTCTCCCGACTTGGCTTCGGCACAGGTGTCCCGCGTGGCTTCACGACTGTCTCGGTCTCCACCTTGACACCTGCTGGGACTGACTCCTTCGTCTCGGTCTCCACCTTGACACCTGCTGGCACTGACTCCTTCGTCGAGCTCTCCGCTGGCACACCTGCTGGCACTGACTCCTTCGTTGAGCTCTCCGCTGGCACACCTGCCGGCACTGACTCCTTCGTCGAGCTCTCCGCGCCACCTGCTGGCACTGACTCCTCCGCTGGCACTGACTCCTTCGTTGAGCTCTCCGCTGGCACCCCTGCTGGCACTGACTCCTTCGTTGAGCTCTCCGCTGGCACCCCTGCTGGCACTGACTCCTTCGTTGAGCTCTCCGCTGGCACACCTGCTGGCACTGACTCCTTGGTCGAGCTCTCCGCTGGCACTGCCGGCACTGACTCCTGGGTCGAGCTCTCCGCTGGCACTGCTGGCACTGAGTCCTTCGTTGAGCTCTCCGCTGGCACATCTTTTGGCACCGACTCCTTTGGAGTCTCCGCCGGCACACCCGCCGGCTCCACCAACTCCATCTTCACATCCTGCACAAGTGTCCCGCCCAACCCTGGCTCGGTCGCCGCTTGAGACCCCAGCTGCCGGGCCATGTCCTCAATATCGCAGGTGGCGGGTCTGCGCAGCATCTCTCGAATAAAGCCCGAACGAGCTCCACTCAGCTCTGCCGGTTGTTGCAGCAGTGCCGCAAGGAGGCTTTGAAGAGCCTTGGCTCGCTGCTCAGCCTCCCCAGCTCGGTGCTCAGCCTGACCCGCTCGGTGCTGCGCTGCCTCCACGTCATCCTGCTCCTCCAGCAGTCGTTCAAGATGAAGCTCCAACTCGTCCCGGCCATGAGCCTCACCCGACTTCGACTGGCCCGGAACCGTCTTCTCAAGCCCATCAACCGATGCCTTCGCTGAGAAAGGCGAGCAGCTCGCTGCGACACGCACATGTCCGCTTGAAGCATCTGCCTCTGCGCTGGCAGTTGCACCTCCTGCACTGATCGAAGCAGAGGCCTTCGAAACTGTCTGTTCCACCTCCACACGTGGTGTGGCAGCGGAAGGCACAGGATCCAGCTGCGTTTCCACTTCGGCCTGGGTGGCCTTGGCTGCCGGCGCCGACTCGGGATCGGGCTCTGCAAAAGCTGCCGTCTCGGCAGCCGCTTTCGTTGGCATCTCCACCTGCTTCATGAAGCAGGCAACGCCACAGAAGAGCTGCGACCCCTGCCCAAATCGACAACAAAAAGAAAAATATGTAGAAAACAGGTATTGGTTACTAGACTACACAGCATACTCTATGTAGCACGCCTTCTTGATCGCAGCATCCGGAGCACACGGGGCTGCGCAGATGCAGCAGTTCGTTGGATCCTGCACAGCCGAATTGTAATAGTACATAATCATGGGACAATTCAGTGTATTAAGTTGGTGTTAGTAATACTAGTAGTCGTAGTACGTACGAGTAGGAGTAGTATNTAATCATGGGACAATTCAGTGTATTAAGTTGGTGTTAGTAATACTAGTAGTCGTAGTACGTACGAGTAGGAGTAGTATACACGTAGTAGTAGTAGTAGTAGTAGTAGTAGTAGTAGTAGAAGTAGTAGTAGTAGTCGTGGTAGTAGTAGTAGTCGTGGTAGTAGTAGTAGTAGTAGTAGTAGTAGTAGTAGTACGTAGTAGTAGTAGTAGTATAGTATTAGTATACGTAGTAGTAGTAGTAGTAGTAGCAGTAGTAGTAGTAGTAGTATAGTAGTAGTAGTAGTAGTAGTAGTAGTAGTAGTAGTAGTATAGTAGTAGTAGTAGTATAGTAGTAGTAGTAGTAGTAGTCGTACGTAGTCGTAGTAGTTGTTGTAGTAGTAGTAGTAGTAGTGGTAGTGGTAGTAGTAGTAGTAGTAGTGGTGGTGGTGGTAGTACTATATAGAGCTAGTACTAGTACCATACGTACAGGAGTAGCGCTCGTAGTAGTAGTAGTATAGTATACGTAGTAGTCGTAGTATAGTCGTAGTAGTAGTAGTAGTACTGGTACTAGTACTAGTACAAGTACAAGTACTAGTACTAGTACTAGTACTAGTACTAGTACTAGTACTCCGGAACCTCCCTCGCAATAGGGAAAGTGAGCCCAAGACATGTATATAGCTTAGATTTTTTGAGCCCACAAGACCTTCCCAAGAAGCCTNAGTACTAGTACTAGTACTAGTACTAGTACTCCGGAACCTCCCTCGCAATAGGGAAAGTGAGCCCAAGACATGTATATAGCTTAGATTTTTTGAGCCCACAAGACCTTCCCAAGAAGCCTGACCTGAGTAACTCTGACTTAGGGTTTGAGGTGAAGGCTTAGGGTCCGGAGGTTTCGGGTTTAGGGTTGTGAGGTTGGGGGCTTAGGGTTGCTAGGTTGAGGGCTCGGGGTTTGAAGGTTGAGGGCTNTGCTTAAATTGGTCTCTTGTCTCCTCCTCTAGCTGGGTGCCGGCGAGATCTTGGGATAGTCCTGACAACCGGGACGTGCGGACTGTTTCTATGTATCTACCCACTAGCTATCAATCTTTACTCCCAAGTCAGTGCGGCAACACATCATCTAGAGATCTGTCCTTTGTTGAGGCTCAACTCTGCCATATACTGATTCAAGCTGATCGTAGTCGAAGAATCGGAATGTCGGGGGTTGGCAGAGGACTCTGAAAAGCTAGGAAGCCTTGGGAGTTCGCTTGCAGTCAAGGACAGGGATGACGTGCTGCGATGCCGCTTGGCATCCGGGGACTTGAGTGGGGTGCTTCCGGTGGACATAGGGCTCGGTCCCGGCGCTGCATTCATTGCTGGGTCTGCTGGCGGGGTCTCGGTCATCGGGGTCTTGATGGGAGGTCGGGCCGGTGTTGCCAACGGGCGTGGGTTGGTGGCACCGCCGTCAGGCTTATCCTTTTTTCCATATTGCTGCAAAGCTTTATCGACCATTGCCTGCACTTTTGCAGACACTGGTGCAGCCGTAGCTGGATTTTCACCACGCTTTCCCATCGTAGCCACAGGGCGAATCACGACACGACAAGCTAGTCAAAGCAAATCTTTTGAACAATGCGCCAACCAAGGAACGGTGGATGTGGGCCTTGTCAGAACTACACACTCCAAAGGGGCTGTGGGATAAGTCTAGGCTTAGGTTCCTGCGGTAGGGAGCTAATCATTTGGGGATTGGTTCCTAGCTGTACATGTGTAATACAGATTCACGCGTTTTCACGCTGATTCACGCTCTTTCACGCGAGACCTTCCTGAGGATGGTCTTTGGAGACATTTTTCACGCTCTTTCACGCTNGATCATTATACCGGGGCTCGGTTGATTTAGCGATAATTTCGTCACACCCTGCAATAAATACCATCACAGACATACAGTGCCCCTGTTTTCCTGGTGTAGGGTCTTTCGGGTCATGTCTAATTTCATATCATATACCCATAACTCTTATAAAGCTTCCCTTATGTCTTTATATATAACTATCGTTATAACCCCAAAAGGTTGTCTTGCTTTGGGTTCTCTAAATGAAGGGTCTGTGAATCTAGNTGGTTCCTAGCTGTACATGTGTAATACAGATTCACGCGTTTTCACGCTGATTCACGCTCTTTCACGCGAGACCTTCCTGAGGATGGTCTTTGGAGACATTTTTCACGCTCTTTCACGCTCTTTCACGCTTGGCTCGGGGATCATTATACCGGGGCTCGGTTGATTTAGCGATAATTTCGTCACACCCTGCAATAAATACCATCACAGACATACAGTGCCCCTGTTTTCCNGATCATTATACCGGGGCTCGGTTGATTTAGCGATAATTTCGTCACACCCTGCAATAAATACCATCACAGACATACAGTGCCCCTGTTTTCCTGGTGTAGGGTCTTTCGGGTCATGTCTATTTACATATCATATACCCATAACTCTTATAAAGCTTCCCTTATGTCTTTATATATAACTATCGTTATAACCCCAAAAGGTTGTCTTGCTTTGGGTTCTCTAAATGAAGGGTCTGNACCCATAACTCTTATAAAGCTTCCCTTATGTCTTTATATATAACTATCGTTATAACCCCAAAAGGTTGTCTTGCTTTGGGTTCTCTAAATGAAGGGTCTGTGAATCTAGAACTTAGCAATGGTTCCTGGGCAGAATATATATATATATTTATGTATATGGCACTCTCTGCCATATATATATATATACCTAGCACAAGGAATACGTGCTTTCACAGGACAGCAATAGTATCTGCGTATTCCTGTCTAGCTTATTCAGAAGCCCAGCATCCTTTGACCACCAAGCCCCAAGCNATATATATATATATACCTAGCACAAGGAATACGTGCTTTCACAGGACAGCAATAGTATCTGCGTATTCCTGTCTAGCTTATTCAGAAGCCCAGCATCCTTTGACCACCAAGCCCCAAGCCCAACGCACTCAAATGACCCAGTGGTGTTGGGCCTGAGGTCCAGCCTAGCTCCATAACGTCCGGCGGGAGCTGTAGAAGGAGCATTGTGCGGAATCTAGCATCTAGGGGTCCGTCGGGGTCATAGGAGTATTGAGCGGGGTCTCGGGGATCTAGCAAAAGATAGGGCTATCGAGCGGAATCTATGGCACCCTAAATCTAGGAACGTAAGCAACCTGCGCCCACCCCACAGTGCACATCGGGGTCACTCGGAGTCTAGGGGTACAATATAACCCGGGATGTAGGATCTGGGGGTTCGTGGCTGGATTGTGGTTCCTGGGTGATAAATGCTTAGCCGAAGCCTTACCTGGCGACGAATTAGAGCATAAAACTGCAACTTTAGCGAAGAGGATCCAGGGGTCCGGCGGGTCTCGGGGTGTGGGGAGACAACCCATCACAATCTCAGGTTACTCTTGTTGCCGATCTTCAATCTCCTTCGGCGGCACCTGCTCCGGCTGCTTCTGGCCAGCTGCTGGTGCTTGGTTGCCAACCACAAAACTTTGGGTTTGGGGGTGCTGCACAAGCCCTCGTCAAAATCCCGGGTCTATAAATTTGGTGCATCAAGGTAGTACACAGTATAGTTGCCGATGTTACACGAAGTTCCAGGTCTAAGATCGCACCCCATTCCCATAACAAAGTCACGCGTGTGCCCGCAAAGCCTCGCCGCGAATCCCAGCAGGAAGTCCGAAATTACTATANAGTTGCCGATGTTACACGAAGTTCCAGGTCTAAGATCGCACCCCATTCCCATAACAAAGTCACGCGTGTGCCCGCAAAGCCTCGCCGCGAATCCCAGCAGGAAGTCCGAAATTACTATATGCCGAACACATCAACACGGACCGTTCAATTTCTAGCCCTGTAACTCTGCTGAACAGAAGACCAATCTACATGTGTATATATATATAGAAAGTCGTATATACTACCATACAATTAATATATATCAATATTCTCTGTATATGCATATATAAAAAGTATGCATATACAGAGAATATTGATATTCATAATTAATATTNTATATATATATAGAAAGTCGTATATACTACCATACAATTAATATATATCAATATTCTCTGTATATGCATATATAAAAAGTATGCATATACAGAGAATATTGATATTCATAATTAATATTTGTACATATGGAAACTTAGATTTATCTGTCTATCCATACTATCGGGTTATAATATAACCTTATACTAGAATATAAAGTTAACCTATAATACCTAGTCTAACGTATAATATATTCTGGTCTATAATAATATCTATAATAATGTACTCTAGCCTAATTACATACATACTACCTAGTAAAATTTATGATGCGCAAGCATCATAAATTTTACGCATCTTCATATTTGTACACATGGAAACTTAGATTTATCTGTCTATCCATACAATTGGGTTATAATAACCTACTAGAATAAAGTTAACCTAATAATACCTAGTCTAACTTGTGCCTATATATAATACCTAGTCTAACGTAAAATATATTCTGGTCTATAGTATCTATATAAAGTAATCTTCCCTAACATACTACCTAGTAAAATTTATGATACCCTCACCCCAACAAGCAAACGGGAATGCCTTAACAGAGACCCCCTAGCCCTGCAACCCCGCACAACGGAAGACCCCTGTACGTATACTATCGCAAGGAAATTTTACTTGCGCCTTACTGGAGCCCCGTGGTTCTTATGTTTGTAATTAAAATACTTCGAGCTTCCCTTAATCCTGTAAACCCCGGACCAGTTGGTAGAGTTACATATTTAATATGCAAGCCCTAGCGGACAAACCCAAAACCTATAGAGTAGCCCTACTGAAGACAAATATAGTAAGACCCGATACGTGAACAAACTAATTATAAAGGACTCTGGTCACCCTAACAACACGAACTGAGATTCGATGGCTTCGGCGAACACTGCGTGCTTGGTGCCGCTGGGTGCCCCTGGTGTGGCGTGGCCTCTATATACTACCATATATTTATTGATGATCGGGTCAGAGCACGTATCGCTGACTCGAGCATCCCATACCTTAGAAAGGAAGAGTCCCCAAAGGCACCCAATGACCCCGAACTGCTTCGCCAATCAGAAAGGACTGCAAGTCCTCTAGACCAGCGGCGGCCCAGCATGGAAACTCCTTCGTTGGGATGTCGGGATGAGGGTTTAAGGTTCAGGGTTGGGGTTCCAAGTGTTGCAAGACTGGCAGCAGGAGATTTGTCAAGGTGCGAGGTTCTGCACTGCATTGGTGATCATACCGATGTTCAGCTGGGGTCCTCGTGCTTCCTGGAACAACATCGAATCTATATGTGATGTGCATGGGAGCGATTTCACAATGCAAGATAGTCGTGGTATACTTGCGGCCCACCTCTTGCCTGTTGTGATCAAGATGCATATGAGCAATTGCACGAGCGAAAGCCCGAGGATAGGCCGCAGTCGCAGATAGTCGTTTCGTGCCAGTCCTCATGGATATGCAATTATAAGTACTGCTAGACTTTGCTAGATTTTGTTTCGGAACTAGGCCACGTAGAAAGCAATATCAGCCAAGGCACACAGCTGTCCGACCCTGGCCGCGATTGACTCTCTTCACCACCGACTTTGCAGCTTCGTGGAAGTCCTTCTTTCTATGTTTGGACATTCGGTTGCCGATCTTCGGCAGCCACTTCCTCAATTGAAACTAGCGTGAGAAGCAGAGGACATCTGCAGATGTTTGCAGGGATGCTCTAGAGCTTGTAAGGCTAGCACGAACATCCCATGAGGTAGCTGGGTTTCGCATTCTTGGCCCCATATAGGCCCATCCAACTCGGATCCGCGCGATGTACTGTGACTCATTCAGATCTAGAGAAATAACTGTCCTAAATGCATTTCGCAAAACAACTTAATAGTTTGATCATGACAAGGTGCAACGAACAAACATCCCATCCAGCATCACATGTACAGCCATTCAAAACATCTCTCAAGAATGTGAACAGCGGGATGTGCTTCAGCACGCTGGACGCCGGTTGTTCGATAGCACTCCATACCCGGCGGACCGTCGCTAAGTACAAGAGTAAACAGAATCGCGTGGCGATTCGGTTGGCGATCAGAACACCTTGGGGTGGAGTGGATACTTGGGGTTTGGGGTTTGGGTTTGTGATAGGGACGAAAAAAAAGCACAGATTCAGGCTGTTTGCATCCGGGAGTCTTGGCTCTTCAGGATTACCGTACGGGCGTTCGCGAGATCGTTGATGTACTGATTGCGAAATAAATATCATGTTCGAACAAGGATGCCCGGCCCACAACAGCCCCCCGGCCCGGATTCGAAGGGTTTTCTTCAAGAGATCGAGGAAACCCGCCGTGGACAGGATGTTCTCCTCGAAGGGCGACGTCAACACGTCGAACGTTGACCTCGCAAACTGCTCCCTATATGTACACCCAAGCTACACAGACACAAGCTTGAATGCAACCACATGGCANGTGGACAGGATGTTCTCCTCGAAGGGCGACGTCAACACGTCGAACGTTGACCTCGCAAACTGCTCCCTATATGTACACCCAAGCTACACAGACACAAGCTTGAATGCAACCACATGGCAATTAAGAACCCTGCACACGGTGCCCCTGCTCTCCGAAAGCAGCAGCAACACGGCCAACCCCAGAGAAGGCTTCGAGGAGCATCAAATCCTAAGTTGACCAACGTTCTAATGTGAGCGAACGTAGAACTTCATTCTGATGATAGCCAATATTGAGGCATCGTCTCGACAGTGCTGCTCGTCCGCAATCGTCGCGACATAGTGGGCGGCCTGCAACCTGAGACGGGGAGTTAATTAGATCGAGTTTAAAGCCCCCAGCAAGAACCATTAACCTGGGCTTCCGGAGTGTATAGACTTCCAATTGCAAGATCATGGTTTGCCCCTAATAAGTCTGATTGCAAGGGTCAGTGTGCTAGCCAAGTAACAGGATCGCTGGCACTCCCAATGCCAACAGCATAGCAGAAGCAGAGCCACTCAAAGAGAGTGGATAAACTCTTGCATCCATCACAAAGCAGCTCCCAACCCTGATCTGCAAGGCACCGCCGCCCTAGCTGAAGATCGAAGCTGGGCCACGTGCATGCAAAGAACACAGCAGATATACGAGGTTGCAGGTTGTCGGGTCTTTCCATTGACAATCAGGAAATCACAACCTGAACTGAGACTTGTATGGCATTGTTGCAAGGCTTGATTTTGTCACGCTGACAGCAGCTCTTCGAAGCTAGGCTATCCTTCGGGCTGACTTCCCAAAAGAGATTCAGAAACCCCGTTGTCGAGAGGACGATCGATGGAGTATATTGCATGCCATGCATGCACAAGCCCCATTTGAAGCGAAATCATCAGATAAACATCACAAACTGATGTCGTGGACGGTCCCCAGACTCAAACGTTGTTCCCAACCTTGGAGATATACTCTCGGACAGCCTGTGTATCACTGGCATCCAGCCCTTGCGGTCTCTCGAACCAGCCCGCCAGCACCATGGACAGCCTCCAACCGTAGTCCCACCCATGTTTGTGCCAGTTGACTGCACAGCCTTTCTTGCATTCATTGGCCTGCTCAGATTCGGATTTCAACTAGGCAGAACTCTAACTCAATCGGCGCTGCAACCGTAAACATACATGTATGTGTACATGGTTAAACGGAGTACGAAACCATGACGTTGAGGCCTGGATTAAGTGCGCTTTTGCGACATCCACGAACCATTGCTGCTGCTTCATGTGGAGCACGTAGTACCCGTTGTGGTTGGGGAGGACTTGCACACCGCTTCCCAAATGGCTAGGATCATGAATCGTATAGGACCTCAAGAAATCCAGTGTAGGAGGATGTCGTCGGTTTTCATGCTCTACAGCACTATATGTCACAATATAAGTGCTGCCACAGCTGCTTCTGCTTGAGCTCCGCGTCTGTGGGCATTCTTAGCCCAATGCTTTTCATCTTGTAGAGCTCCTTGTGCACGTCCGCAACGGTCCGGGTCTGCAGCCAAGTTCACACTCGTGGCACGTGGGCATGTTGTGCTTGTGTTATGCATTGGCTTGTCCATTAAGAAGTGTGCCTCTTTCGTGGTCTTCTGCTTCTTCGCTTCGCCACCGTCTTCGGTAGTCGCCTGAGCCCGTTTTGGGCCTGTGCTCTTGGACTTCTCTGGGTGGCCGGGCTCCTCGGTTTGGTCTTTGTTGGGCTTCTCTGGGTGGCCGGGCTCCTCGGTTTGGTCTTTGTTGGGCTTCTCTGGGTGGCTGAGCTCCTCGGTTTGGTCTTGGTCTGTCTGCGGATTCTCTGTGTGGCCGGTCTCCTCGGTTTGGTCTTCGTTGGGCACGCCTATCTCCGGATTCTCTGTGTGGCTGGGCTTAGTGTCTGCTTGCTCGCCGTTGGGCACGTCTGCAGCGTCGCTTGTGCCGCTCTNCTCCTCGGTTTGGTCTTCGTTGGGCACGCCTATCTCCGGATTCTCTGTGTGGCTGGGCTTAGTGTCTGCTTGCTCGCCGTTGGGCACGTCTGCAGCGTCGCTTGTGCCGCTCTTTTTTTCCCACGACCTCCACCCTTGCCTCAGATACGGTGAAATGCGACTCTGTGTACAGCATCATACCTACACATGCATGAGACGAAGAGTCTACAATAGATGCTGACTCGGTGCCGGNTTTTTTTCCCACGACCTCCACCCTTGCCTCAGATACGGTGAAATGCGACTCTGTGTACAGCATCATACCTACACATGCATGAGACGAAGAGTCTACAATAGATGCTGACTCGGTGCCGGCGGCACGTGCGAGCACCTTTGCAGCCTTTTCCTCTCTGGCGTTCTTCTTCAGCTGCTGTTGCTGCTGCAGCACCGCTAGCTCTGCGTCTGGGCACTGCATGGCCTTTAGTTGCTCATGCAAGGCCTGCTGCGGTGCTGGCACCGCACTCTTGTCCAGCAACTTCTTATCATCCTGCACATGTACAGACTACACAGTTCTATTTTAGGGCTGAGGGTTTCTGAACAATTCGGGGGTCTGGGATTGAGGGTTTCAGTGCTAGCTCTGTAGAGCTTGTCAGCAATCCCCGGCCCCTCCCTGTCCCCCCCAAAGTTAAAGGAGGACTGTTGAAAGTCTGGGTGTCGAGCCTTCCAAGCAAAATCTCAAGGGCACAAGCAGGAAACTCCAAGCCCGAAGTTTGAAACCTGAAACCCTAAATTAACGCCAAGAAAACCCTCAATCAAAGCCCCGTAATCCTGTTGCGTATACCCCATTAGCGAGTCCTTGTGTACAGTGCCACCGAAACCTCTCCAGAGTTTATGCCTTGTGTAGCTATAGTACATATTGCACTACCTTTCTTGGAGGCCCTTTTGACTTATAGTAAGTCTGCTTAGCATCCCCTAGAAACCATAGTATAATCCCTTTACTGACCCTACTTATTAAGTCAAAAGGGCCTCCAAGTTGGGCATACACAGCCACACNATCCCTTTACTGACCCTACTTATTAAGTCAAAAGGGCCTCCAAGTTGGGCATACACAGCCACACTCGAAACGGCGACAGGACTAATTACTAAACTCCCAAAATGCTCCGAGGTTGTGGGGGATGCCGGCGCTGGCGAATCCACTTGCGAATCCTGGAGGGATCCATAGCATTCGCTTGCCCGCTACGTATACACGTATCTGCTATATCCACATTAATTAATTAATGATTAGATCTANGGGGATGCCGGCGCTGGCGAATCCACTTGCGAATCCTGGAGGGATCCATAGCATTCGCTTGCCCGCTACGTATACACGTATCTGCTATATCCACATTAATTAATTAATGATTAGATCTAGATCTGAGTCTTGGGTTTATCCGGAATCACTAGAGCCAACTCGTGTGCCTACCACAGTTGTCCCTAGCCAAAATATAAAGTCGATCCTTTGGGGTGTGGTTTTGGTGATTAGGCTTTCGGAGTTTTGCGTTTTACAAGTTTACGTTTCACGTTCCTCTAGAGTGATATCGTCCCGAGCGTATAAACCCTGGAATCCAATTCCCATTCTTCTGACTGGGGTATCAAACCGATGATACCCCAACACCCGAATCTGTATATATTTNGAGTGATATCGTCCCGAGCGTATAAACCCTGGAATCCAATTCCCATTCTTCTGACTGGGGTATCAAACCGATGATACCCCAACACCCGAATCTGTATATATTTAATCACTCGACAAGCCGCAGCTACATGAGCTATATGCTCAATTTCAGCTCGAACCGGCCTTGTTAAATCCAAATAAGCCCAAACCCCCTAACGTCCAAGCCCCTGTATGTCATATAAAGCAACACCTACACCGGGANGCCCAGACTCGCAGCCCACCTTGACCCGAAGTGCAACGAAGTTCTATTGAAAGTATTTGTACTTGATCAGGACTATATTAATTATTCTGTAGGGTCCGAATCGTGTATTTCCCAAGTTAGCACCGCAGTCCTCCACCCGAGCAGCTTCGGGTTCGTTCGTGCACGTGTCTTTGACCTGGTGGTGCAGGGAATTCGGAGGGGTGGGGTTGGGGTTTCGAATTGGGTTCCAGGGCTTTAGGGTTACGGGGTCACACTTTGGGTTTATAATTATATACAAATTAAAAGGCAGTTTTGAAATATAAGCGTTGTGCAGATATAGGGTTGGAGGGTTGACAAGGGCTTGCTTATTGCATTCAGGCTCGATTGGGGCCTCAACTNACAAATTAAAAGGCAGTTTTGAAATATAAGCGTTGTGCAGATATAGGGTTGGAGGGTTGACAAGGGCTTGCTTATTGCATTCAGGCTCGATTGGGGCCTCAACTTCACTGCAGCCAGACCCGAATTCTGAAAACCCCCACTTGCTAGCCGCCAAGTTTAGGGTGCTACGGTCTGGAATTTCCGGTCCTTTCACCGAGAACAAATACACATCCCAGGTTAAATTTAATCGGGCACTGCTGCTTCTTCACTCGGCGCGGCCTCTTCATTCGGCGCGGCCTCGCCGTCCACACTGTCGTCGCCCAGGCTTTCGCAGGTGAAGCCAGGCACCTCGGACGTAGAAGGGGTTGCTGTTGTACTCGCACCCTAGATATGAATATTCTACACGATCGGCAAGTGGCGTGCACTGCTTCTCCGAGTTCTCCGAAATCTGCTGCAGTGCTCCCCGACTCGGAGTCCTGAACAATCACTAATATAACAGAGTTACCAAAAACCCGATTCAACCCCAACTCTTTGAAAATTCATCGGCCTTCACGAAACCCGCACAACAGGATAGGAAGTTCTTGATGGCCTGCAGCTCCTCGCTCCTGGTCTGTGTGTGTGTGTGCGTGCGTGCATGTGCGTGTGGCCTGTGGCGTGTGGTGTGTGGTACGTAGCGGCTGGCGTGTGGCGTGTGGCGTGAGCGTGCGTGCGTGCGTGCGTGCGTGCGTGCGCGCGTGCGTGCCTGGGTGGGTGGGNGTGGGTGGGTGCGTGGGTGGGTGGGTGGGTGGGTGTGGGTGGGTGTGGGTGGGTGTGTGTGTGTGTGTGTGTTGTGCGCGCGTGTGTGTGTGTGTGTGTGTGTCTGCCACTATAACTTTATTTCAATATAGGTCCTACGTATTCATATGCCACACAGGAAGCCAGCACCTCTCCTCGCGACCAAAGTGCGCTTCGTCATCCTAAGACAAAGGGCGAGCATCGCTCTCAAGCGATCTCCCTGCTGCCCTGCCCAGTCCTTGGCTTTATGTAAGAATACAATCCGAACTCGCAGTGTTATAAGCAACTGATCACTCACAGAGAAGCCTACACAAAAGCTGACGGGATTCTTGGATTTCTTTCTTCAGCACTTTCTTTGATCGGCCTTTCTGCTGCTGGTCTGGTTTTACAGCCCCAAGGACCAAGAGCCCGCGAGCGTCGTTCACCTTCAAGAAGGCGTCCTCGATTTATGCTCGGAAGGCTTGTGGCATTCGGCGATTGTGTGACTCACAGGTTTGAAGTGGCTGATTGTGCAGTCAGGGTTCTTTGAACACACCGGCAGAAGGAATGTCCAGCTCCACTTTGGCAAACATCGAAATAACCATTTCAAAATTTAGGATGATCTTGGCTTAACATATACACTCCCGGGACTCCCGCATGCAGCTCGCACACGTAAGACTTCGACATTTCAATTGAAATCAAGTGCATACTGGCTGCGTCCCTTTCGAACACGCCTCCTGCCAGGATGGAGGCCTCCGTGAGAGGGATCAACACTTTGGCCTGCCAGCAGAGCTGATCAAAAGGAAGGGCCTGGAAGGGAGATTTCTGGGCACAGGGGCCTCGTCTGCCCGTATGGCATTCCAATCACGGGGTTCCAGCATCGATTTCAGGACTTCATACACGGCTTCCACCTGGGCCTCTCTGGCCGAGGCTTCCTGAGAATGGTAATATCATGATCAGGACTCGGACTACAATATTACATAACTAACCCATAAAATTCTAAGTTGAATCGAGTCTCGGGGGTAGGCGTAGGCGCATCCGACATGGCCCGCTGACCAGTCTCGGGCCCCAAAACTCTCGCACACAGCAGAGCACACCTGGCATACAACGGGCACCAACACCGGCAGCATCTAGTCTAGACAGACAAGCAGTCATGCATATGCACGGCGGAGGGTGCACCGTCAGCTGACCTGGAACTCGAACCCGCTCGCTGTGAAGCCAGCATGCGTTCTCTGCCCATTGCCAAAGCTCGCTTCATGTTTGAATTTCGCACTGCTCCGATTTAACCCTAAACCCTAAACCCTAAACCCTTCAACCCTAAACCCTAAACCCGCTAAACCCTAAAAAACCCTAAACCCTAAACCCTAAACCCTAATTATTATATCCTGTAGCTAGGCTACGCACAGCTGCCTCTCGAGCAGGTGGTGACTTATAAAATTAATGTATAAAACCTTTCAGATTACAATATATAAGGGTTTAGTATCGGTTGCCTGCGCTTTCGCATTTACGGTACACACAGCTGGGACACACACAGCTGCTTCATGAGCAGGTGGGGATTAAAAAACCTATTTCAGGTTTATGCGGTCTAGTATCATCGGCCTGCTATATTTACAACACACTTCAGGCATTAGGGTTCAGTATCGGTACCTGTACACTCAGACGGCAGCAGCGTGCACTGCATGGTCCTGAGAAGCAAGAAGCTCGGGTTTGAAATTTCAGGGCTTTTGAGGGGATGCTGTGTTTTAATGGTCCACCGATGCTCCTCTGACTCTCGACAATGCGAATTGCGAAGCAGGATCCTATAGCTAGCGATCTACAAGGGCAATTTGCCAAGGAATCGCCCAAGCTGGCCCAAGCTCGGGTACCGCCACAGAAACTTCCGTGGAAGCTCGAAGCACAGTCTGCCCAAAGCAGACTTGCAATTCCGAAATTAGAATAGAGATAAGCTTGTATATGTCTAATNAAGCTGGCCCAAGCTCGGGTACCGCCACAGAAACTTCCGTGGAAGCTCGAAGCACAGTCTGCCCAAAGCAGACTTGCAATTCCGAAATTAGAATAGAGATAAGCTTGTATATGTCTAATCCTGGAGAACCTAGTTGCCACAAATATCTCCCTAAGTTTGATAGTTGCTGGTTTTGGGCGCAACTTTGGGAAAGTTGCAGCTTTTAGGTTCTGGTATTCGAACTAGTGGGTCGACCGGGNAAGCTGGCCCAAGCTCGGGTACCGCCACAGAAACTTCCGTGGAAGCTCGAAGCACAGTCTGCCCAAAGCAGACTTGCAATTCCGAAATTAGAATAGAGATAAGCTTGTATATGTCTAATTATATATGAGCGTACATATGTATACCTATATGTATTGGGTGGCAATTCGGTAGCGTGAAATGAATATTTTCATTTGCCGCTACCAAATTCGGCGTTATATATCGGGTTCGGGATAATTTTTCAACGCACGCGCACACTAAGTGCTGTGAAATTAGTGCACTTGGTCGGCGATTCGGCGACT